>PVJO010016537.1:0-41629 GCA_004026905.1 Hystrix cristata
GAGTCAGGGGACAAAGGGGATTAGGAGAGCGAGACAGCGTGCTCGCGGTGCCATTCACATTTATCTGGATTCTGTTCTCGTGAGAGTTTTCCTAGATCCTGTGAGAAGAGGGGCAATTGGAATTTCATGACCAGGGTGACATCAGGTCAAGACCACTCCCCCAAGGTCACGTCCATTTTCCCAGCGAGGTCAAGCCACACCCTATTCCCACCTCACCACAGCATCAGTCTCCCCACAAAAGGAAAGACAGCGTTTCTACGTGGCTTTCATTCTGTCACTAATACTCTGGAGACTCTGATTCCATTCACAGTTTCCAGCTTTGGATGACACACCGTGGTGTGGGAAGCCAGATCTGCCTTTATAGTGACCAGTAAGTAGGGATACATGAAGTAATCTGGGGTTGTGGATAAATTAATGCCCCCAAACTGAGCTCTGAACAGCAAGAAACAAGAAATTCGAAGGAGCAAAAAGAAAAACTCTTTGCCATTCCTTCGTTCTGATACCTTCTCGGGCGATATTCAGAGTGACCAAGAAATCAGTTGTACTTTCTTGTGAGATGTCTTTGGTAGTCACCTTTTAGTCGTTCTCTGTGTTAGAGCACTTGAGGGAAACAGAAGAGATTTCTGTGTGTGTGTGTGTGTGTGTGTGTGTGTGTGTGTGTGTGTGTGTGTGAAGAGAGTCATTATAAGGTATTAGTTCACATGTTTATGGCAGTTGAGAAGCCCCCAAATTTGCCATCTTCAGGTAGGACACCTTGGAACACAGGTATTGCAGTTTGAAGGCCTGAGGGCCTGAAAGCCAGGAATGCCATGGACAGGAGAAGACCATGTTCAGTTCAACAGTCAGACAGTCCCAATTCATTTTCTTTTATCTTTTTCTTCTATGTAGACCCTCCATGGGTTGAATAAGGCCTACCACAGTTGGTTACAGAGGTTTATACGTTGTACTCAATCCATCAATTCGGTTGCTAATTTCTTCCTGAAATACTCTGGCAGACACACACAGAAATAATATTTCACCAGCTGTCTGGATATTGCTGGCCCAATTAACACATGAAGTGAACGACTGCACTGTCTTTTTACCCTGCTCCATATCCCTTTGCTCTTGACACTTGTTATTCTGGTATTTCACACCTAATAAATTACAGCATGAATTTACCTCAGGCTGAATGTTTTAATTTATTCGGACTCAGAGTCTTCTAGTGCGTAGGATCCTCCAATTTGCTTCTGGTCTACAAGGAAACTTAAGGAAAACAAAAGCAGGATATATAGAGAGAACTGAGTGATATGGCTTAACTCCAAACTTGACATTGTTACAAATGTGTGAACACATCCATAAACAAGAAACGTATTGTAGATGGTTTTCTAAGGCTTTAGAGTCATCCTTCAATTTTTTCCTAATAGAATACTCTTCCTGGTGTGAACTCATTACTTACTTATTATTTATTTTGGATGGGGATATTTTATAAACACAGTAGAAAAACGAAAGAAGAAATAGATGGGGAAAAAGAGGTCATGTGAAAAGTTATAGCACTGCCTTAGAATTACAAGGCTATAGAAAGACTAATCTCATACACATTAGTGCCTAAAATCTGTGGAAGCCCAGATTAAATATGTTGTGCATGTACTAGAACACGAGATGTTACAGGTTAAACATTTTTGATTTATTCTATCTGTTAAAGACAGAACCATCCTATAATCCATTAACCTTTATTCAGGGACATGATAAAACCATACTGTTGATTCATAGTGACAATGGCGATGCACCAGCTTGATCTCTTTTCCAAGGATTTTTTCTTTCTGTTGATGAGAGGCCTGCCGGCAGGCACCCTTCTGCTGCCAGTGAGTTTGGGGATGGCCTCCCACCTCACAGCACCCTCTCCCAAGATCATGCCTTTTCTGAGTGAGCACAGCCAGTGACCGACGGTGGACCTTAGACAGGCCTGAGCATTGTAACCCCAACAAGAACACCAATAACAAGTCAAGTAGCTCTAGCACTCCTGGTGGGACCAACCAAAGCCGTGTTGTTTCAAGTTGCAACTAACTTCTTTCTGTGCCTAATCTAGTTCTCTTCTCATAAGCACAGGTCCTGACGTGAAGGCATCCCTTAATAATATAGTTCCTCATAAATTCTACACATTAATTTACTGCACACTAATATCTTTATGTAAATTTCTGTTTATGTGTCTCTGTCTCTGTATGGAGACTAGTTTCCTCTCCTCTTTCACTTATATACCTCACCCTGAAGTGGAGGTGATAATAAAATGTTGAAAAATTTGAAAGGATCGGTGATCAAACAGCCGTATCTTGAAGATTCTTTGCTGGTCTGTGTGAGTGTTGGTGGTGGAGGAATCAATATGAAAGTATTGAAATATTTTAGCAACAGATCAATATTCTGGATCATCCTGCCTAAGTATCAGTCTTACCTGAAGTAAAGTGAAACCAGTACAGCTAGTTCTGAATGTGGAGCTGGATTTAGGGCAGGAATGTGGTACCTAATTAAATTCAGATTTCTTCCAGGAAAAAATAAAAGGCCAGGACAGATGTAAACTTTTGCACAGTGTTGAAACTTCCCACCATATGGCAGCCTTCTCCCTGATCTAGAAGCCCACAGTATTGTTCCTCTTACAGTGGAAAAAAGTACATGTAGTTCTGCCATGAAGAAGGCTATGCTACCAACTGCTTCAGCAAGTGCAGGCAGAAAAGTGCTTCACACAAAGTAGCGAAAGGAGAAAGTGTTTGTCTAAAGCATCCAATGAACAATCCTGCCAAGAGATTGCCTTCAGGTGGTTTGCTTCCAATTCCCCAGGCCAGCTGGAAGCTTCTCAGTACAAAATAGGATGAGAGGGAGGGAGAGAGAGAAAGCTACGAAAGTGTTTTTCCCTTTTTTTGTGATTAAATTATTTACTAAATATGGACATATTCCAAGAGAAGGTATTTCAGTTTTCAGTTTTAGACAATTTAGATCTCCCTTTCTAAATCACACAGTAAAGTCAATAAAATTGAGGATATGACCTGTAGTTAGAAAGCAAGAGAACATTCCAATGAATTTGAGTAAATATGCCTCAGGATGTATTTAAAGAAATAACAGGAAAAAAATTTAAAAATCCTAAGGTCATTTTCTTTGCAGTATTTGGGAACACAGTGCATAGATAAAGTGTTAGATGAAATAGGAAAAACTGTGATAAATTGATAAATTCAATCATTAAATGTGAAGTATTTATAGGTGTGAAAATTATTGTAACCGGGTAGGATAATGTACTTAGTCATAGAAGGTGAATGTTCACATTTTTAGAGTTGAAATGTCACACCTAAAATGCAAAAGCATGGAAAAGAGAGCAAAAACGTCAGGAATAAAAACAGAGTAATTGGGTCAAAATGTTATAAAATATGGATTTATCCTTTCATTTTCTTCTTTGTGTTTAAAAATTTCAGGTTAAAACATAGTAAAAAAGAAAAAAATGAACAGTTATAAAAGCGGGAGGAAAAATTAAATGACTTGTTATCATAAATTAATGAACTGTGTATTTTTATGACAGGGGAAAGCATCATATCACTATTATTGCTCCCCAAATTGCAGTGTGATCCCAAGTAGCTTTAAAAAGTAATTGAAAAAGAAAGGAAGCAATTCGGTAACTCCTTCTAAAAGGCATAGTTCTTTCTATTGACAACCCCCTGCGTTTGAGACTACAGAGAGTCTATTCTCAGTAGACCTCTCAAAGGCCAGCATGTACATGGCTGTACATGAATTAAAAATTTTCTTCATTAGAATATAAACTTGATTTGTCTTTGAATTGAAAAATCAAACATCAAAACTATTTTTTGAAATGTGGACCCAATTGAATTCATTATTTAAAAATGTATTTGGCTACATTTCTACAGTATTCTAGGTATTGATTTTTTTCTCCCTGCACAATACTGAATAATCCTTGCCAACAGTGGAATATCTCAAATATGGAATGATTTTTTTTTTAGTACTGTTTAAGACATACAAAAAAATCCAACTTTTCTTCATTATTGCTTGCTTGCCATTTCTTTGGTGCAAGTCAAAATTATAATTTGTCTTTGAAATGCATATGATACTGGTGGAAATAAATGTAAAAAAAGACCTCATTTTTGTGTACTTCGATATGAATTAATTGAGTAGATCCTTTCTGAAAGAAGACTTTTGATAAGGGTACAAGAGCAAAGTAGTAAAGCCTAACAACCAATGTATGTAAGAAATTATATTTTTATAATTAAGGAAAAAACATAATTAGAGTGCCTTTCTGAGAAACATTATCTTGAGAACCAGTATAATATGTTATCATTTGCTTAGTGTTTATAATTTTAAGAAATAAACCGAAGTTTTCCTATATATTCAAAATTCATTTTAATTCTGAAATATTTTAACATACTTAAAAATCAGGTATTAATATCAGGTTTAATTATTAATATTTGTTTCTGATCTTTTAATTAAAATCACATTAATTATACAACAGTGACTACATTTTTACCCTTAATGAGAAAAATCTTCCCACTTCCCTTCCTGGAGATAGCAACTGCTTCTACACATTCACCGTACTTACTTGTTTTCATCATTACATGGCATTGACTGGATGCTTTAGTGTTTGCCACAATCGGGTGCACACTTGTGTAGCTTTATTTCATGCTCAACATTACATTTAAGATTTATCTACATAGACATTTAAGATTTATCTACATAGTTTCATTAATGCACCTCCTTGTTAGCTCTTAATTGTATGACTGCCCCTTAGATTTTAAACACTTTTCTGCTTATAGGCAATTACATTAATTTCAATATTTTGCTGTTATAAAGACTATTTTATACGCATCACCTTATGTATATGTATTAGATTTCTAATTTGTAGACAACCTATCTGGAGGGAGAAATTAGGAGTTGGTAGAGTGTGTGTCTGAGTGAGTGTATGCAGATTTCTTTCGTTTTACTATATATTCCTACTTTTTAAATGCAAAGTATCACCAACATATATCATTAGTAGCAATACGCGAGGCCATCCATGTGCTCAAAAACACTTAGATTTGTCAGATTTTAAATGTTTGACAATGCAATACAAAAGGATATGACAATATGAGAATAAAAATCTCATAAATTGCCCAATTTGCTATTCTTTTTTCATAAGGAAGAATATTTCCTTACATTTATTAGTCTTTATCTGTTCACAACTTCTAATAATTTTACCCTATAAATCATTTGTCTTATTTAGTGACTTCTACTACTTGAATATATATTCTAGATACTAATATGCCAGGTAATGGATTGTAAATAACTTACAGTGTATTGCTTAACTTTGTTGTATGGTATCTTTTAAATGTAGATACTTATTGTTTTTATTTTTATCAAATTTATGTTTTCCTTTAAATCTTGTGTCTTTTGCCATCAATCATTTCAAATTGTCAGGTTATGAACACGTGTTCTTTATTTTCTTCTTAGGACTTTATGCCCTGGAACATCCTGACCTGCCGGCTGAAGCCTGGGTCCAAAGATGGAGTCTGGAGCTGTCTTCCTCCAGTAATGATTTTAAAAGATCTTCAAACAAAGACTGTGACAAATCAAAATATTTATAGGCATTGAAGGAGCATCTTCAAACTTGCAATCTTTACTATATATTGGTGATTTGGCCTCAGGACATCAGGGTATTATACTGTGTCAGGCATAGTCTGAAAATAGCAAATTGCAAGCGATTTGATTTCTGGGAACCAAACCCCTTCGGATCTATGCAGTGCTAACATCCTTGCTTTTAATCGTCACTTACATGTGTTTTAAATATCTTTCTGCTGAAAAAAATGTATTTCCAATTATAAAATTATGTGTTTTACGTACAGGATAATGTTATAATCTTTTCTTGAAAACCTAACCTATTGCAAAATCAAAAATTGCTGTACTGCTTTCATAACACTAAATTTTGTTCTTATTTCTTTACCTTTATAAGTTAATATTGGTTAACTAATTCCAGGAAATATAATTTCTACAATTCAAGCCAAGAATTCTTTTACCATAGAATGTTCAGATTGGCATGTCACAGCCATTTGAGGATCCTACTTCTAAAAATTTGTATAAAATATTATCAAGCCACAGCAGTAATAAGGAGCCTAATTCTGGGCCTGCTTTAACTGAAAATTAAAGTTTCAGACACAGTGACAACTAAGGCGACAACTTCCTGACTGGCTTAATACTGTATATTCACCTTTGCAAATGAAAGGTACTGTGTATGGATGACTTGCAGGATAGTTAGAATGGACTTTCTCAGGGAAGGACCATGTAAACAGCCACTCTGCTAGCTCTTGGGTCCTGTGACAGAAATAGTGCTCCTCCCTTAAAATGAAGTAAGCCTATATATAAAATATGACCCAATTAAACATGGATACTGTGGGTATTGGAATTGTGTCCAGGGATGAGCTTTGGAGAAATTGGAAAGACTTACTTTATTTCACCAGAAGACAAATATCCTTGATAAGTGGGTCACACAGTTTCAGCTCATTTATTTCCTATGATGAAATATTGACTTCAGTTTGGTTTAACTAGAATTTATTGAATGTTTTCTATATATTCAGTACTCTGTTAAAAGATACAACTATGAACATCGGTGGGGTGTGTGTGTGTGTGTGTGTGTGTGCGTGTGTGTGTGTATTAGGTTCATCTTGTCTCAGGAAGCATTTGTATGCATATAATAACATGAAATACATACAAACACAATGAATAAAAAGGATAAAAGATCAAAGTGAAGAAAATTAAGTAGCTAAAAAAAGAAAATTAAGTAGCTGTGAAGATGGTTATATTAATATTAGTTAATGCCATGAAGTCTTCTACACTTTGACTGGTATGTCACCTAAATGAGACAAATCAAACACGTTGATTTTCATTTAACTGAATATTTCCTTAGGTTACATTCCAAGGGAGGAATGACTGAGTGAATAGTGTGACCATTCTGATGTCCTTTACCTCATAATGCTAAGTCGCCCTCTGCAAATGTCATTTCAATTTATAACCTTGCCATGGTTGATGAAAATGTCCATTTTCCCATGTAGTAGTAGTTACTCTTCTTCCTATTTATGTTAACATGTCATCTAATAGATCTTGTATTATTCTTTTTTATAATTTCCATCTAAATTAATATACCATTTTAATTTTCATTTCTATGTATATTAAAGCTGTCAAAATCATTATATAGAGTTGTATTTAATATTCTATGAACTTTCTATTTGAAATCATTATTTTTTTCTTTAAATGAGGCATCTGTAATTTTCTTAGTGATTATCCTTTAAGTAATTATTACTTTCTGTTATATACAAGGACAGTAACTCATTTTATCTCATATATATTGTTATGGTTTGGATATTGTTTAAGTGTGACCTCAAGAGTTCATGTGCCGAAATTCAATTTCCCTGTGAGGGATTAAGAGAGCAGAAACTTAATCCACGATGCTGTTTAGAGCTGAGGTGTTTGGAAAGTAATTTGGCTTAATGAAGTCATCAGAGTGGAGCCCCTGTGATTGGCTAACTAGTGGCTCAATAAAAAGACAGTAGAGCTCAAGCTGGGTGTGGTAGGGGACACCTGTAACGTCAGCCCCCTGGGAGGCTGAAGGAGGAAGTTTGCAAATGCAAGACTAGCCTGGACAACTTAGTGACTTGGTAAGAACCTGTCTCCAAAAAAAAAAAAAAAAAAAAAAAAGGGTGGGGGACTGGAAAATACAGCTCAGTGTGAAGGCCCCAAGTTCTATCCTTGGCACCAAAAACAATAACCCCCCAAAAAACATCTCTGCACACACACGCCTGTCTCCTGCAGGTGATGTCCTGTCACCTCGGGAGTCTGCCAGCAAGAAGAGCATCACTGATGCAGCTGTTTGCTCTTAGATTGCTATCATGAGCCAAAACAAACCTTTTGCCTTTATAAGGTAGCCTGTCTTGGGTATTTCCTAATAGTAGCACAGAATTGACTAATATGAAAAACTAATTTTTTTCTCTCTTGTTATGGATGCTTTGTTTCAAATTTTTATTCTACTAATAATTTTTTATTCACTTTAGTTTGCTAAGCATTTTCTGTGCCATTTCTGCCACTCTTGTCAAATTTTATGCTGTATTCAGATTGAGATTGGATAAATATTGATTTATAGTTTCTTCTAGTAATTTTATATTACATAATTTTACATCTAAATTTTAAATATAAACTTGCATATCATTTATGTAGAGCTTATTTGGTGTGACCTGAGAATCTCACATTGTTTGATTCCAGCCATTTAAGCAGTTGTACCACTATTGGTCATTAAATAATCATTCTATTTTTTCTTTTTTTTTTAACCAAGATGAAATGTTAGTTTGTAACTCTGTTTGGAGTATTTTACTCTGTTTGATTAATAATTTTACATTGGTGCTAGAATTTCTGTTTTAGATTTAAAGAGAGATAATAAAATTTATTTTTATTTTTATTCCTTGATAAAAATTTTTCTTTGAATGTTTTGAGCTGTTTATTGGACCTTCATTTTAGTAGGCACCAGGAATGAAATAAAGTACCAAACAGATACCCATTATTGAGATTATATTTTAGTAGAGAAAATAATCATCAAACAACTACTGTAATTGTGTAGAGTAATACCCCAGTTCACTAATGCTTCTGTTTGTGAACTATTTGGATTGTTGGGGAATGGTATTACTGGGGAACGATACATTGGAGGGAAATTCAATGCACTTAACAAAAACTACTGCAATAAATAAGAGAACTTAGGAAGCATTCAGGATAACACAATTAGCATAAATAAGCAAATGTTTTCCTACATACAAACAACTCCTTAGTAAATAAGTTAGATAAAAGATAAAATTTCTAGTAGCAAGGAAAGAACTAAGTAGCAAACTTGACAAGAAAATGAAAAACCATTTATTTCTGACAAAAGAATGTTTGAAGTAAAAGCTCACGGCAGCAAAATGATATCGATTTTCTCAGTGTTAATTTATACATTGAATGTGATCCTGACTTTAAAGTTCAACTATTTTTATTTTATATTTTTTAATTTTTTTATTAGTACACATTTGCTGCACCTATGATTACATTCCTTGTGGGGAGTTGGTACATGTATGTAACCCACCCTAATTCTTTGTTCATCCCATTCCCTCCCCTCATCTCTCCCTCTGTCTCTTGGTACCCTTCTCTTGGGCAAAAAAATCTATCTCTCTCTTTTCAATTATGTATTTTTTTTTTACTTTATTTAAAAACACACTGCTTACCCTAAATTTTTAAACATAACAACATCCTTGAAATGTATGAAAAAGAAAAATAATATTGTCATTAGTCTTAGAAAAGCAAAACATATTACTAGCTCAGTGTGTAGTGGCACATAAATATACTAATCAACCGAACAGAATAGAAATTTCAAAAATTGATCCCAAGCATACTGAATCATTTTAGGAATAAAATGGGACAAAATCATTTTAGGAATAAAATGGCCTATTAAGTAAATGTATTAGTATAAAAATAATATCATGTACATACCAGATGAATATCAAATAATTGAAAGATTTAAATGTAAAGAAATGAGGCATAAAACTACTGGGCGTGGAGCAGAGTGGCGGTAGGGAATATTGTTATATTATTTCATGCAAAAGGCCTTTCCATGACTCAAAATTTATAATACATCAAAACAATAAATACTTCTTCCTGGAAAAAATAACCACACTGAATATCAGAGAATAAATGATAAGAGGGAAATATACATCCAAGTCACATCATAGCATATGTCCCTATATCGAGTGAATTGGTTAAAAAAAAAAAGTAAGCAGAAAAATGGGGAAATGTTGTAAATAAATTATGAGAAAGTTAAAAATTTGCAAATGGTTCTTAAATACATGAAAACACAGTGATTTCACTCAGAAAAATAGAAAGATAAACAAAATAAAATGTTTACTTTGGCAGTACATACACCAAAAATTTATGTAATACAAAAAAGGAAGGAGACTGTGGGAGGAGATTCAGATTAGACGGTTGATACTTCCTTTGTAACTCAAGTGATACTGTTATGAGGCTTCACTTTTAGCAGTCATTTGCAGATCCGGTTTCTATGGAAATTTTAAGCTGCCGCCATTGGGTAGTCAGTGATGCCATGGGAACAACATCCTTGAAAATGTCAAGTATCTTCTTTGAAGTAGTAATATTCTTTTGTTCCTGAAATGTGACACGCCCACTGAAACCTGAAAATTCCCTCATACGGGCATACCACATGAACTATCTGGGCTATACTTCTAAAGCTACCGTAAATAAGAGATTTTTATATCCAAATAAAAATCTTTTAATTAACAGGACAACAAGCAAGCAAATAAAATAATCAGTATGAGGTTTTCTTCATCTAAACCTAGCCATTAAAAATGCATCTCAAGTATTGGTGTGTTATCTGTCTGGACTGTTTCCCATGTTAAATCAATGACACATCCTCGCTAGGCAGATAAACTGTCACCCCTCTGTACTTCATCACATATGTCACATCACCCCACAGCACAGAGCCCCTGGTGATGAGAGTCACAGCTGCTTGCAGAAGCCCTTAATTTGCAGCCAGCCACTGCTGGGAGGGGCTACCGGCAGATGGAAACTGTCCATGATGGGAGGGTATCTTCTGATTAAAATATTTGTTGTATAACTTCAGTTAATACATTCTGCCTAGTGAGTAAATGTTATTGTTCATTGTAAGCAAATGTTTTAAACTGTTTCAGAATGTAATATATCTGTGTGAATAAAAATGGCTAATATGCAAACTGGATGAGCCCTTAGAAGGCTGAAAGTTGATTTTGTGATAGTACAAGAAATCTGGGGGTATTTATAGCTAATGTCTTATTGCTGTTTTAGTGTACAAATGCCCACAATTTAAAAGTAGGAAGATCAGGAGGATTGGACGCAGTGGCCCACCAAGGCTGGTGGACTCCTATCTCTCCCTCCATTTCTCTTGCTAGCTCCATTTTTTCTTGGCAGGAGAGGTTTTTGTTGCCGATATGGTGTAATAAGAGGGGCTAGGACCTGTGTTAAAGAACATTGCATGGTTGGACACTGCTTTAAACTAGGTGATAATTTTGCCTGGGTCGTGTTTGGGGGAGTGGTTGGTAGAGGCGGTAAATGGAGGTGCTGGAAAAGTATGAGCCCTTCAAGCTATCCCTTAGTAAGATGACAGCTTGACCGCTACTCCTGTATTTCATAAAAGCAGATCTCAGCTGCATTTCATCATGTGATTTTGAAAAATTAAAAATAACATATATGTAACTTAAATTTTTTCAGATATAATGCAAATGAAAAGAGTTAAGTTAAATAAATTAATTTGTCATTAACATAATCAGACTTACTATGTCTCATTCATTGGATGTCCAGTGGGGCTGCTTAGCCTGCTGCCAACTGACTTCTGGCTATTTTGGTCCTTGCAGGCCCTAATAATTGTACTCCTGTTAGATGAAAAGCGGTTGTTCTAGTTTTCAAGGCAAGAAGGCTCAGGGGATAGCATCCCTGTAAGGAGTATGTTATGGTGCAGTGGTCTCCTCCACTGTCTGAGGTTTTGGTGTGGGAGACCGGATTCCAATGGTGCCTTCAGGAAGAGTGAACTGTTCTGCTCTGGGCAGTGGTGGAAGAAGGTGGGCAGAGTGTATGACTCAGATAGACCAGAAAAGTTATAAATGGTAAAGAGACCTGGATATAAATCCTGAGAGTCAGTGATCTCTGGGCTTAGGCACCGAATGATCTAGCTATTCTTCAGAGAAAACTGGCTTTAACTAATACCATTTCTATTCATTCTCAGACGTGTTTTATTGACTCTCTTCTTTTGGAGTTTTGCACATTTTGGAGTTTTATTCTAAAAACAATTTCCAGTTTCTGTCAGAAGACGAGGATTTATTTTTTACTAGTGTATGTGTCCCAGAGCTTCCGTAATGCCAGGGTAGAAATTAAGGTGTTCTGTCTCTTGCCTCCCTTCGTCATCCCTCCTAAAGTATACACATGTATCTTCTCTGTATTTCTTCCATCTCCAAAGGGAATAAACATTGTGTATTGCCCATATGACATCCTGCTCAATTCCCGAGAGGAGGACAAATCCCGGTAAAACAAAAGGCCAGTAAGCAAGCCACCCCAAATGCTGCCCCGAAGTCAGGCCATAATACCTGAGACGCCACTTCATCAAAGCAGCGCTGGCCTCGACGTGTGAGACTCCCCAGGCAGCAGTGTTGGGCGGATAAAAGGCTAATCACGCTGTACTTTTGGGAAGAAAAATGGGAGCTCTATGTAGTGCTGGTCCATGTATCATCACTATTTTCAGGACAAGTAAAATGTCAAGGCTAAAATACCCTCCAGCTATCTATAAAATAATGTAAGCCAGATATAGAGTCATGACAGAGTTTTGAAATATTATTCAATTGGTTTTCCCTATCAGAAAAAAAACCCAAATATATTTTTCTACCCCACATTTATCAAAAGAGTACTGAATTAAAAGTAAAAAGATGGCAACAGAATGGTATCCTGTCAAATTTAATCTATGTGCAACAGTCCAATCTATCTTACAAAAACACATTACACTGAAATTGGAAGGCTACCTTGGTAGGATGCTTGATTTCTCCTCCTTTAAAACCAGATTTTTTTTTTAATTTTTGTACTTGCATTATGAATAAGTAAAAGACAATGTTTAATGTATTTTGTTATTGCTAATTCTGAATATTAACTCTTCTCTTATTCACAAAATGAAGAATTTTATGTCAGGTTTTGAAAATTAACTTTTTAAAAATTTACATCTGCATAGTAGCATATAAACTGGAATTCCAAAATTTATATATGGGGTAAATAATTTTGATCAATTAATTGAACCACAAATGTTAATCATTTGGATTTAAACAGCATTACAGAATTGTAAATAACCTTTCTTTTTATGTATGAGTCATGTTTAATGTTACCACGTTCATTTTAATTTTAGTTATTCTTATCATAGAAGAATACGTAGGCTTATTATTGACAACATACATTTTGAACAGTGGTAATGCTCTGAATATTTAAAGTTACTTCAATCAAAATTTAATTGATATGGGCACTTGCCATTTAAATCAGTTCTAATAGCATAATAAGAAATAAGAAATACTTTCGGACTCCAATGAACTCCAAAGAAATCTAATACACATAATTAGCATTCTTTTTTTTTTATGAATATCTGTAAGAATGTCTATCTTACAGCTTTATTTTATTTTATTTTATTTTTGTATCTTACAGCTTTAAAAAGTCATTTAAAACCATTACAAATGGCACCAAAGATAAAGACTGTCTCATCCCTGAAGCATTTTTCTCTGTGTGTTTACATATGTAAACAGAGGATACAATGAAGAAACTCTATCTTTACACTGATTGTGGAAAAATAATCCTAAAAAGATGTTCAGGATATAAGAACGATATTCAAATAACTTCTACATTCACTGATCTGGTGCTAAAAAAACAAAACCCCACTTATCTAGACAACTTAATTATCATTTCAACTTTCAAACAAACATTGTTAAAAAGGTTGATTTAGTAGATAAAACTTTCAATTTAAGAATTACAAAAGAAGGCAGATGATGAAGATGGTACTATATATCTATAGCTTTCTTTTCTTTCCTCTATTGTAAAATATTCAACTTCTACTCCTAATTTGGAGTTAGTACCCAGGACCATGACCTAGAAAATACTTACGAATATTATTATTAAACAAGAACAGATCTTGTAAAATTGATACCTCTGATAACAGTCAATAACTATGTTGCTCTCTGAAAACAATTATAGAACTGGATGTCAGGAAATAATCATGCAAATTAGGGTACACAAATAAATTAGTACAAGTTTCATTTGCTTCTTTCTCATTAACATACAGTCTCTTCATTCCAGAGATAATGTCTTTTCCAATTAAAATTAGTGATTATTCAATTGAACAGAATGTTAGAGGCGATTTATCCAGTGCACATTCGCCTATGTTATACTGAGAAAATTGAAATCTGGAAAGATTACTCTCAGAACTGGCTAAACTCCTCTGGCCTGTGTTGTGAAATTTCCAGGGGACCTGTTTCTTGATATCTGACTGTAAAATGTAAAAGCTTATTTAGCATGAAACTATTGAATTTCAAGCTGAAAAGTCTCTCATTGGAATAGGCTCCCTTTATGAAATGTTTCTGAAATAGTGAATTTATAAAATTTTATCAAAGAGTACTGTATCTTAGGCTTCACGAAACGTGGATTCTCTCATGTTGATATGGATATAGTACAAAGGAGTTTCACTTTGCTGTAGCTATTAACTCTTTGTTGTGTTTGAGTGGATTGAAGGATTTTGTTTTTTGCAAAGTTCCCGCTGATTAAAAGAGAGTAGACTGGATCATTAGGGATCCATCTGTTTTAAAATGTCAATTTCAAGGCATTCCCATTACTTATGACTTCATTTCTCACTACCACCCATTAAATAAAATCAGCTAATATTAAGATAACTTCAGAATGCGTTTGTGTCCAAGCTTATCTAAATAAATACAACAGTTTTAGTATATGATGTGAAAGATGTAGAAAGTGTTTTTCAAGAGAAATAGTTTGCCGTGTTATGATTTTTAAATAATACATGTTGAAATCAAATTTTACTTATGCCAAAGAAAGGAATTCTAATTTTCTTTCTGTGGTTTTCTTTGTTCACATGGGGAGAATCCAGAAGACCTTTAAAGAAGGTAATTTTGAAATATTGTTCTATACCCTCAATGAAAATACTTGTTTCTCTATTACACAAATTTAACATTTAGTTTCGTTATTGGCAGTATGAGTTAATAATAAAATACTTAAACTTTTAGCACCTTTTTATATAATCAGAGCATAATATTGATATATAAAGACAAAAGCAAAAACCAAGAGGTAAGGGCTGGCATATGCGGATATCATTTTTAAAAGTATGAGCTATAGGCCCACAATTTCAGGGACTTCCTGACCATTTGAAATATATACATATATTAAAAATTATATATTATATATGTATATTTTCTAATTATTCATGACAGATTATAAAGGATTTTCAATTCAGGAAATCATTGAACTTTTACTTAAGAGGTTTCTTTAGTCCTTTGAGAATTTTAAAAAATAGACCATATTTTAAGCAGCATAAGGCAACTACATTTAACTACATAATATCAAATTATTCATATAAGTATCCTTTAAATGGCAGGATTCTAGAAAAGAAAGTACTTTGGTGGAAAAATAATATGTAGGAGAAAACAAAACCTGATTTGAAGTAGGAAAACAAAACCTGATTTGCAGTAACTCTGTTTTACTGCAAAACAAATAAAATATTGCCTTTGAGAAAAATTCAAATTCACAAGTCTGCAGTCCCCCATTGTATAAAAAGAGTAGATTGCAAGACATGACATTTTCTGAGTAGCTGTCACGGCACCATGAGGCTCACTAATGTGTTAATAAATAGTATCAGGGCCGGGGGAAGAGATCTATGGATATTCATATTTGACAAGTTTCACTACACCCTGAGACTGCAGCTTGGAGTGTTGTATAAAAGAGCGAAGTATTTTTCAGTAAAGAAATCTTTTACATCCTTAATCTTAGATTTCCAATATTTCTGACTCTTATTTTCTCTAAATAACTCTAATGTAACAGTGGTAGTATTTAATGCAACCAAACTCAAGTAGAAACAGAATTGGAAGATATTAAACATTTCCGTTAGTCATATAAATTCTCAATAAATCGTTTCATGATGAAATCAAAGCCAGATAGGTTACAAACTAGTTTGCACATTGTGAGAAGCTATTTCCTTTATATTTTTATTTCTGAATTTAGTAATTATGTATTGTGAAGGTAAGACAATACCAAATTTTTCAAAAATCATATAAATATTTTAGTTAAAATGTTCACAGCACTTCTGTCAATTCTAAATTATTGGATTGTCTAGATCTGTTCTCAACTGTTTGAAATCTCTCCAATTAATTCAAAATTTTATTGGGCAAATATTCTTGTTTTGAAGCCAAACCCAAAGTTATCTCAGGTTCTGAAATTTTCATTTCAAATTTAAAAAAAAATTCGACTTTGTAAGAATTAAATTCTACTTGTATTGGACTTTTAAAAATATGAGTGACACAATATTTTCAGGTTTTGCTCTGATTTTGATTTTTTAAAGTAGGAAAGAGGCAGATAGTGAGATAAATACCAATGTTGTGAATTTTGCCTTTGCCATTAAACAGCAGACCTAAATGCTGTGGAATTGATAGTTCTGTATTTGATTCACAATGTGATAAGGATAATGTATGTTATAACATTTATTTATGAGATCAGATCTCAGGTTTTTTGCTTGCTTTTAAAATAGACTATTTTAATATTCTATAGCTCAGATAGGATTTTTTTTTTCCATATTAAAAGACTGAAGGTTATATTGGACCCCAAGTGAACAAACAAAGCAACCAACCACAATGACTCAAGAAAAAACAATGCAAATACTAACTTCAACTATGAATTAAAATAAAGGCTTTAAAATAGCCCACTTAACTTACAGTACAATACACATTTTATGGTTGGCTAATATACAAGCTTTGAAATAAGAAATTTAAAATTAAGTCATTCTTCTAGTTATAGGTTATTTAAATTCTTTCCACATGAAATATTGAAATGTGTTTCTCCAAAATTCATTTGGGCATGAATTTCACTTTCCCCATGTTCTTTCCTCATAGTAAAACACAATATGGCTTTTATATGGACTTTTCAGTGGATTAACAAAGATACATCCTGGGAGAACAAGTCTCTATGAATTTTAGAGAAATACTGAAGCGTGTCACATATTTATAACAGCTACTGTTTAACAAGAGCTAACTATACAGTAGGTGCTGAGATAAGATAACTATCCTTTAAGTCCCTATTTTATCATCATTCCTATTTTGTGATTGAGGATAGTAAAATTAAGTAACTTTGAATTTCAATCTTTTCATTCTAGAGCTCAGATTACTTAACCTGCCTTAGCCTGGTGCAGAGGCTCACAATGGACACAAAAGAGAGATTGATGGGGCTTTTTGGCTACTGTGTTGATGGTCTTCATCCGTGGGTGGAACTTCATAGGTAGGAGAAGTTGAGGAGATGCGATAAGGCAAAGGGATTACTGCCACAGAGGTTACTCAGGGCTCAGGCTTAGGTCAGATCAGGGACATTCTCCCTCTCATTTTTTTTTTTTTTAATTTTTCTTTTGAGAGAGGGTCTTGGTATGTAGTTCAGGCTGGCCTCAAACTCACTATATAGCCCAGGCTGTCCTTGAACTTGCAGTGATCCTCTTGCCTCAGCCTCCATGTCTGGCTTGCTCACATTTCTGAAACCCACCTGTGCTTAATCCTGGGTGGGATGAGGACAAAGAATCACTTCCTTACAGGTCAGCTGATGGTTCCTTGGTCAGTAAAATGGAATCTAAAACCACAACCAACCCTACTGCTAGCCAAGCTGAACCAAAGAAGAGTGTTTGGAAGAACAATATTTCCCACAGGCTGGAGAAGAGGCAGAACAAATAAAACCTGTCTGACCACCCCATACACTCCAGATGCACTGTGCACCCAGTCTGGCTAAGTGATGTAAAGTAAATCTATTCAAAAGAGAGGTTTAACAAACACACAAGAGAAAGAATCTCAAGTATTTATATAGATATTAACTCATTACATTTAATCTTCATGACCATTTTATCAAGGAGAGACTATTTTTACCCACAATGTAATCATTCCTAAAGTCTCTCAGATAGCGAGTAGCAGAGCTAGATTTCAGGTTTCCAGAGACTGTTCTGACCTGTTTGAAGTACTATAAAAGGGACATCTCTGACTCGGCTGTCTCAACACATCGTGGACCCTGACAGATCGACTGTTCTGGATACACTGGTCTGGACACTACAGACGTATTTATTTTACTCATATTGTATCAAGCAATTTTAGCACACTCTTAATGAGAAGCAATTGGAAATCGATATCTGTATTGTACATTGAGCCTCTTTTAGCGTAGATTTAAAGTACACCTGTGCTAGTTTTTCTTACTTAATTTTTGTCATCTATGGTAAATTCCAAAATATGGCCACAAGTGGCTCAGTTCCGTAAGCATCCCATATATTATGTGATTTTGCTGTTCTTGTTATGGATGGAATACATTTCTGTTATTGGAATCTGGTTGGCAATTTTCCAATATAATGAGGCAGAAGCGATGTAGTACCGCCTCCAGTCTTAGAACTCGGAAGCTTTTCCTCTTCCTTTTTTGAAATGCTGTCCTGAGAAGATCAGATAAAGAAGCGAAAGCCTGCTCACTAGAATGAGGAGGAATAGCAATGTAATACTTTTAGTCACAGAAAAATTATCATTTGTTTTTCTCTAATCATCAGTTTTTAGAACTCCTTAACAATTGTGTAGTTTTACATGAAACACTGAACAGTAACATAACAGTCACTACCTTCCACTGTTCCAGTTTGACCTACAGTATTAGTTATTTTGCCAGGATCACTACATTAAATTAACATCACAGTGACTGTGGCTGAAAGTGCACAGATTCATCATTTCTCTTTTCTTGTTTTTTATTTTTCATGAAAAACTTTGGTGCCTCAATGACCTCATCTAAAAGGCCACTTACTTAAGGATGCCTGCCCTTGATGGTGGCCATATGAACCTCAGGAAACCTGCCTTTGTCACACTGAATGTGGGGATGCAGGGGCACCACCCGTATTTTGTCTACTCTGCTAGCTCACTCTTTCCTCTCTTTTCTAATAGGCACAAGACAAGTTCAACAATTCTAGGTGTAGGCAAATGTGTAAGTTAGAAAAGAAAAGAAAAGAAAAGAAAAGAAAAAAATAAAAGCCAGTCTCTTACCTAAATCCCACGTGTAATTCTCTTGGAGCAGGTGAATATACATTCTTCCTGGAGAAGAAATGAGAAAGCAAAAAGCGAATACATTCTCACCTGCAGGTCCAAGTCTCACAAATCTAATGGCTAATTTTCCGTCTCCTTGCCTACTCCTAAGTCTTCTGCTAGCTATTCTAAAGTTGAAGGAAGCAGAGGGATGCTGGGGTAGTAGATCCAATGGGCATGCAGTTGAATTCATTTCTCTTTGGAATGTGATACTGGATACTTTGTATTTACTTGATACTTTGTATATGAATCACCAATTCATGTGAAAGGGACAATCCTCTTTAATATCATCGTACATTGTGATGTCTAATCATCAAATGACACTGTCATTTTTATAAATGTATTAATGCAATTTTTCTTGCTCTCAGACTTCTTTTGAAAAGACTGATTTCCAAATATCTACTTCTAGGTACTCTGGCATAGTTTTTTAAAGTATTAAAAATTTTAAAACTATACTTTGAAATATTTATGAACTCCTGTTTAAATGACATTACATTTGTTAAAATATTAGTTATATATAATTGAATAAATACATAGAATTAATAAAAAATGTGAGGTCTAGCTTAGAAAAGATTTATTCTAGCCTATGCAGTGGTTAAGTTTCATAAATAAACTAGGTGTTTATGTGTATAAATACTCAGGAGCACAATGATAAAATAGTCATCCCTGAACTATCTAAATCATTCGTCAGTTATAATTTTACATGGGGTTTCAAAAACAAATAAAACCAAATTCATTTGATCATATCACTTTCCAGTATGTAGTTGCTTCAAGTGAAAATGCTTCAAACTATTTTGTTGCCCAAGAGAGAAAAATGTTGAAGTATTAAGCCATTTGATTAATTTATTTGGCAACTAAAACATTTTGGTATATTCAGTGACCAGAAGTTTCTTAAATTGAATATTCAATGAAACAGTTCAAGGAAATCAGCTGTTTTCAAAATGTATGATACAGTATTTTACTTCCAGGCCTATGTTGAATAATAAATGAGTGAGTGAATGAATCAACCAATATTGGGAGAATTAATTATCTCTTTAATTTATGTCTAGTTACTAATTTTTGGTTAATGAACAAACAAGCTAGTAATGAAAGAATGATTATATGGATCAAACTTACTTGTGCCCTACTGTGGTTGAGGTATCTTTGTTTCCTTGTCCATTCATTCATTCCTATTTTTTCATGTTTTGATTGATATAAAAGAGAATACAAAGTCTCAGGACTCATAATATTTGTCTTCATATAACTATGCCAAAATGGCATAATCTTTATCGGGAAAGCATAATAGACAAACCAATATATAATTGGTGTTAAATTCTAATAAAAACAGAGGAGGGTGAGTGATATAGCATCCTGGATGTTGGCAGGAATATTATTTTTTCTATTTTAAGGATTATAAGATATTAGATTCCACATTCTTTTTTTTTTTTTTTTTGGTGCCAGGGATTGAACTCAGGACCTTGTGCTTTCTAGACAAGTACTCTAACCACTGAGCTAAGTCCCCAGTCCCATAGATTCCACAATCTTGAGACCTCTATATTATGAATTCAGTGAATAGCTATTGAGGTTTAACCTGTTGAGCATCAGAGAAGCAAAAGAAAACAACAGCCGGCAAGTTCTCTGTTTTCAGGGAGGTATGGATGAGTTTGAAAGACAAATAGTGATCTAATGATAGGTGAGAGAGGTAGAAAAACTGATAATTACAATGAATGTTTTCGTTCCTTGTACATATCAATTCATTTTCATGGTGGCTCATACCCACATGCTATGTCCTTGAAATGGACAATAGTGACACTATTGTGCTTACTACTAGAACTCTTTAATCAATCACGCAGAATACAAGAGACATTCTGAGGACTCAGAAAATAAACCTAATGGATCCTAGTGGCAAAACCTCTTGGGGTTAGCCATCAAAGTAAATCTACTGTTCCCTCAATTACACGGATCATTGCTTTGACTCTCCACCTGGCTATAGTGGCAGGAACCTTACTGCTTAGAATAAGAAAAAGTCAGACAGGCATTCTTAAAAGATGCACAAAGAAAGATATTTCTCATATACCAAAAATATGGTTTAATTTTCCAAAAACAAAGGTAAAATAAAGGGAAAATAGACATTAAAAAAATCAAGACGTATTGTGAAAATTCATAGTGTATGTTGAATTGTGGCATGCTTAAAATATGAATTAAATTTGAGTAAAATGGCAACTTTAAAAACAATATTTTACTTATAAAATTATTATACCCCTAGTATTTCTCATGTTTTCACTTGCTAAAATATTTATTAATGTGCACAGCTGAAATGTCAGCTAATCTCCACATTTCAAAAGGTAATATATGAATCTGAATGGGGAAAGGGGAAAGAGTCAAGGAGATGAGTGAAGGACCTGTGTAGCTTCTTCTCAAAAGAAGATATAAAAATGGCCAACAGGTATGTGCAACAATCTTCAACACCACTAGTTACCAGGAAGATGAAGATCAACACCACATAGAGGTGCTTCCTTGCACCTCCCAGAGTTGCTCTTACCAAATAGACAAATGATTACAAATGTTGGTGAAGATGTGCAGAAAAGAGATCCCTTAAACTATAGCCTATTGTATACCTACAACTACCATACAATCCAGCATCTTTCTCCTGGGAATATCCCAAGAAATGAAATTAGGATCTCAAGAGATGTCTGCATTCCCACGTTCAATGCGTGATTATTCACAATAGCAAAATATGGAATCGACCCAAGTGTCTACCAATGGGTGAACAGAAAGATTACCTCTATCTCTATACCTATCTGGCTATTTATATCAGAGTATTATCCAGTCACAAAAAAAAAAAATGAGATCTTGTCATTTGTGAGAACATGGATGAATTTGGAAGACATTATCCTAAGTGAAGTAAGTCAGGCACAGAGAGACAAATACTATAAAATCTTACCCGTAAGTATGCTTTGGTTTAGTTCTAAAATGTCCCCCAAATGCTCATGTGCTGAGGGCTTGGTCTCTAGTGCAGCAATGTTCATAGGTGGCATTTTAGAAGGTGATTGGATCATGAGGACTCAACCTTCATCCATGGATTAATCCACAATAGTTTCTTAATTTGCTGGCATTACTGCGAGATGAAGGAAATTTAAAAGGTGAGACCTAATTGAAGGGAATGGGGCATGGGTATGCCCTTGGGAACTCTCTCTCTCTCTTTTTCTCCCTCTCTGTCTCACCCCCTCTCTCCCACTCCCCCTCTTTCCTTCTTTCCCTCTCTCCCCCTCTAATTCCCTTTCTTCCCCCCTCCCTTTTTCCCCCTTGCTGACATGGGATGTGCAGCTTTGCTCTTCTACAACCTCTCTTCCACGTTGCTCTCCCTCACCACAGACCTAGCAATAGAGCCAAGCAACCATGGACTGAAACCTCTGAAACCATTACCCAAAACAAATGCTCCTTTAAGTTGTTTTTCTGTTATTTTTGTCACTGTGTTGAAAATCTAACTAATACAATGTGAAACTTAAAATAGGGAAATGCACAGAAGCAGACCTGAATGATGGTTTTCCCCAGGGACTAGAGAGGAAGAAATAAAAAGATGTTGGCTGAAGCATACAAAGTTTCAGTTATGCAAGATGAGTAAATTCTGGAAATCGAATGTATGACATGGTGCTATAGTTACTATTTTATGCATCATATACTTGGTATTTGCAAAGGCGGAAGATCTTAGGCATTCTCATTGTAAGACAGACAGAGACACAGAGATGGAAAGAGAGAAAATAAGAAAAAGAAAGAGAGAAAGAATGCAAGGCAAGGCAAAGGAAGGAAAAAGGGAAATGGTAACTGTGAGGTGATGGATAATGTAATTATTTTGGTTGTGATGTTAATTTCACCATGTATACACACACTGAAACATCAAATTACACATCTTAATTGCATAAAATTGTTATTTTTTTTCAATTATATTCCAATGCAGCTAAAAACAAGAGTCAAGGAAATGAGTTTTGGCATTAAAATGAAGATAGTAGAGTATTTTCAACTGACGGTCACAGAGACATAGAAATTGGCATTACCCTTTTTACTGATTAGTGATTAAATACTATCGTCAAGAGATTACCATAACCCATTCCCCAAGATAAAAGAAGTAACAGACAATTCCACTCCCTCATTTCTGGAAAAGAGTACATTCTAGTCCAAGGATGTCATACTTCAGTCTTGCTCAGTTATTGGTCTTGCTTACTCATTTACAAACTGTGCTCTAGTTCTAGGAAGATGTAAGCTAACCACTCAATTAAAATAATTTTGAATATCAAAGTTGTATTATTATGTTTTAATAGGTTTTTAATTTAAATGATCTTATTTTTTAATTATATAAATATGTCCACATTATCATTGCAAAATCTCAAGTAATCTGATAAAATACCTCTGTATTCTTCTTTATCATTGCAAAATCTCAAGCAATCTGATAAAATACCTCTATATTCTTCTTTCTATCACTTGGAATTTAAGTTTACTTGTGAGAGTTTACTACAATCAATAGTTTAGTAGTTAGTAGGTTTTCAGATCTCATTCCAGGTATTTAGACAAACACACACACACACACACACATACACACACACATTTTGTGCTAGCTCTTTTCCACTTAAATGATAGAAATGTATAATCTTTCAACTTCCTTTTTTATGTTTTTGAGATTTTTTTTCCATGCTAATAACAGTCATGGAATTACAAACAAAAACAAAAATCCAAAAAACTCCATACAGTTTCTTTGTGATTTCTAGTGATTTTCCATGAGTTGATATTGGATTGTAGCTTGTGTTCAGTTTACCATCTAAAATTGTATTTATCATTAGTTTTATAAACTTTTTCAATTCATAATTGGGGAGAAGAGGTCATAGATTTTAAAAATAATTGTTATATGTAATAGTACATGGAAAATTGTTCCTGAAATTTTATTTAAAACTAATAGTATGTGAAAAATCCACTTTCCAATTTAGAGTAAGGAATATATTCAAATTTCAAATAACATAATTATTATGTTTATGTATTATAAGGACATAACATACACTTTTTTTTTAAAACTAAGAAAGGTAATCTCCTGGTAAAAAAAAGAGGTATTTTAAATTAGACAGATTATTTTTATTGTCTTCATTACAATGGCTAAATAAGTGACTATCCTTATTTTACAGAAATTGTATTTTATTCCAGAGATTGTTTCTAATAATAAATAAGTTTGAGCATATTTTAGAGAAATTTAGTAAAAATACGAATGCATATTTCCAAAACATTATCTCTGAATAGTAAAATTGTGCATTCAGTATTTATGTTTCATTTTCCAGATGTCTTGCAATAACATGGACCATTTTTAATATCAGCAAAATTATTACTTGTATAGTTCCCCATAATCTGTAAGTCCTTCGAAGTCATTAGCAATTATTACCTTCTTTCATAAAGCATTAAGCAGGTATAAGACAGTGACTTCTTTCTCCCTATCAGGATTGAGGTGTATCAGAAGCAGCACATTAAATTAGCATCATAGTGGATGTGGCTGAAAGTGCTGGTTTCATCAGATCTTTTTTCTTGATTATCTTCTTATTCTTTGCCAAGGTTACCAGCTGATGAACCCCCAGTGCTCGCTGTCTTTGTACCAAAGGTTGAATCATTAAACAGAGACAAGCGATGAATAACTTCTCTGATCCCCACTGTGCCCATGGTACTTCTCCTCTGAGTCTACAGCGTTATCCGTGATCCAGGACAAAGACATAGTTTTTTAAAAATGCAGACATACCTCATATATTTCTTCTTCAAAACAACCCCTCTTTTTACTCTAATGCCATAATGAGCCCAGTCTTCTATCATGATTCTCTCCTTCTGTGAGGGCTAAGAGACTTGAGAATGTAGCTTTGATCAAACCTTCTCACATATGTGAATTTCAGGATTAAATAATTTAGTGTCCTGCTCATCTTGTGTACCTTCCCCTTACATAGCTAACAATTCACCATGTCCAGAAGACTAGTCCCCTGAGGTGTCATCTCTTCCTGGACACATTGCTTTTACTCAGCACCATACTATCTTTAACTTCCCTTGAAAATTTCATCAGATCCTTCAGTAATTTGCAGTTTAATATTTCTATTGCTTTCTTCTTTTTTGGTAAAAGCTTGCCTTTTCTAAGACACATGTGATAATAGCTTGTGAATTTATTGTGATTTATGTGACTCACGTATCCCCTCGTTTTCTGTAGAAGAAAACCCAGTTATTTGAAGGGCTGGTCAATGTTCTCAGTAAGCTTGTATCAGCCTCTACTGTCTTTCCTCCCCAAACTGATATATTCTGTATGGCAACTATGAGGAATAACGTGTCTACCTACAGTACATACCATCGCTGACTTTAATTAAAAAAATGAAATATCAAAGGAAATTTCATTGTTCCACCACAGTGAAAATACGTTCAAGTTATGAATTAACTGTCAGCACAACTCTCTGCAAAGGCAGGCCATCCCTCTCCCATTTATTTGTGTTAATTAAAATGTCTAGAGTAATTGGAGATTAATCTTTACTCAAATAAGACAAACTATAAAAACAAGCTAACATTTTTTACACTTTCTGTTTGAAAGCATTAAGGAAACAACCAACTCAAAATTATATGGCTAAGATCTGGGAAAAGGAAGAAATGTAATTAGACAGAAGTAAGCACCAGAACAGAAGTGATGGAAACTAGAAGACATTCCGTCATCACTGGCACAGAATCTTTAATGTGCTGAAATAAATGTCAAACAAAATCGCTATTCCCGGTAAAACTGTTCTTATAATATGAAGGTAAAACAGTCATTTTGAGACAAAAATGAAATATTTATTACACGAAAGTTAGCATTAAGAGAAATAATAAAGAGAACACTTTAGTCAATCTCCATACAGGGGTAAAGCAATCCAGTGTGAAAACATGGAAACACAAGCCAAGGAACACAGAGAAGAGTAAATATGTAAGTAAACATAATGAATACTAGTTACACAAAATATTGATTATACTGTTTTATAACATTTTGAAGATACCTACCTCTAAAACAGGCAAAAGAAAATGAAGAAGGAGGCTGGGGATTTAGCTCAGTGATTAGAGTGCTTGCCTTGCGAGCACAAGGGCCTGAGTTCGATCCCAGGTACCACAAAAAAAAAAAAAAAAAAAAAAAAAAAAAAAAAAAAAAAAAAAAAAAAAAAAAAAAAAAAAAAAAAAAAAAAAAAAAGAAAATGCAGAAGGAAGAAGATAAAGTCAATATATTCCATGATTTTAGAATCATAGGAGAAAGAGGAAATGTAAATTTTTAATTAACTGAAATACTTATGTGTGTTGTAATGTCTAGGATAATAAGAAAATAGTTGAAAATTCATAAATAAAACATTAATGGAAAAAATAAAATATTATTAAAATTGAGTAATCTGGAGTTGGAGATTTAGCTTCCTGGTAGAGCGCTCGCCTAGCAAGTGCAAGGCCCTGAGTTTGATCCCCAGCAGCTTCCCCAAAATTGAGTAATCCAAAATGAAAATAAAATTATAACAGGTGTGTCAAATTGAAAGCAAACAGTAAAGACTGTAGATATAAAGTTACCAATAACTGTGCAAATGGACTAAATAATACAAGTCAGAATATAAGATTTTCTAGAGGATGAAAAATAGCATTCAAGTATAAAGCCACAGAAATTTAAAAGTAAAGCCTGGAAATCATATACCAAGTACATTAGCTGTCTATTGTTGTACAACAACCCCCAAAGTCAGCAGCTTGAAAAAGTGAACATTTGCTGTCCTCCAGTGTCTGTGGGTTAGGAATCTGGGAGGCCTTATTTGGGTGGTTTGTGTTCGAGGTCTCTCCTGAGGTTTCCGACAAGGTTGGATTGGAGCTATGTTCGTCCCAAGGCTTGATTAACTGAGCATGTGTTTTCAAGCCCTTTCGTGACCTTTTCTACAAGGCTACTTTAAAAATGGCAGCTGTTTTCTCCCAGAGCACGTGATTCCAGAGAGAATGAGAATGCACACCACAGTCTTTTTAATACTTAATCTTGGAACTGACATAGCTCACTTTTGGGAAATTCTATTCCCCGGAAGTGACCAATTGCCCACAATTAAGGAGTAGAAAAAAAAACAACAAAACATTAAGATACAGTAGAGTCTGATAAATATTCATTTTTAATCTTTAATGTAACAAACTCTCGAAAGAGAACCCTTCAGGGAGTCTGAATACTAAGTTATCATTTGCCTTTTTCCTTTCCTCTCACAAAGATACTGTGAAGTTTTCCAGCCGTAACATGACATGTGATAACATTCTTACTCTGACGACTAATAATGGAATGTGGTTGCATGTTATTTTTTTGGTTTTAATTTCTAATATGACAGAAATCGATAAATATATCCATGTTATCAAAGTATCTTTGGGATCCCCAGTGATTTGTCAGAATGTAAATGGACCCTGAGACACATGCTTTAATTTGAGATTTAAGAAAAAGCTGTAGAATGTATGTAAACTAAAAATAACTTAAAATAACAGAAGAGAATATCAATACTTTTTAAAATACCTGCTAAATCAGCAAGAGGGGAAAAATAAAAAAAGAACAAAGAATTGACAGAAATAGTAATATTACTTAAGTGTAAATACATCAGTCATTAGTTACAAGTATTATAAATCTCATAAACACAATGTGAATTGAAAGAATAATAATTTATTACAAAACCTATAATTGTATATATGAGAAATTAAAAAACAAGCCAAACCAGTCTATTGCAGTTGAAATCCTGATGATTACTATAGACAGCAGCCAGTAGGGGCTCTGTAGGAAGTTCTCTAGTGCTAGAAATATCAAATTTTCTTATCTCCGGTGGTGGCTTATGTGCATATGTGAAAACTTTGATGTACAAACTCTTCTAGATATTTATTATTTTTACATAAAGAAGTTCAGTTCACTTAAACAAAACAGAAGCTAACCCACACCTGGCTGTGGCACCTGAGACACTCATCTCTCTCCCTCTTTACAGTGAAAAGTTACATTATTTCATTGAAATATTGCTTCAGTATGTTGCTTCTGCATTTCTATGCGTGCCAAGCCAGAAAAAAGTATTTTAGAATTACTTCTCCTTATATTAAATTTTATTTAATGTCTATTTAATTATCTTAGTCAAACTCAAACTGCAACTTGCAAGTGAGCCTTGCAAGTGAGTCCAGGGCTCATAGCCTCAGAAACTTTGCTTAAGAACCCAAAGTAAATTTGTAGAGAGACTGTTTCAAATGTAGTTTAGGTTTTTACCATCCATTTAAAGATTTTTTTTTTTTTTTTTTTTTTTTTTTTTTTTTTTTTTTTTTTTTTTTTTTTTTTTTTTTTTTTTTTTTTGCTTAAAACTTCTAGGGACCTTAGCGCTCATTTAGCTAAAATCATGACTTTATATTAGATCCAGAAGACTTAAGCAAGTTATTTAATGCTGCACATTATTTGGCTTCTTCATTTCATCATTTCCCTTTCAAAACTTCAGATCAGCTTGACTCAGTTTCCCCTGTTCTAAGAATTGCATTAGTACACTGTCCTCTACCACTGGAAAGATACGATGGTGCACTGGTTTTATATCATTGTGTGGATATTCAACATGCTCAGTCACTCTGTGTGTTCTTTAGAATCAGTGACTATCACTTTTTTAATATCAAGGATCTATCTTTGTTCTTTTTTTAAGTTTTATTTTAGTGGTACATTTTAGGTATACATAAAGGTAACATTCATCATAGAGAATTTGTACCTGTACGTGATATATCTTGCTGCTTTTTTTCCCTTTCCCCTCCCCTCCCTTCAACTCATCCTCCCTCCTTATTTACAAAAGCTTTGCTTCCATTTTTTCCTTCTATTCGCTCTTTTTTCTTGTCCCTTCATTTCTTCACCCCCTGTTCCCCTTCCCATTTGAAGAATTACTCCCCTTTCCCCATATAATACATTTTAGTCCTTATGTATGCTTTCAGTTTCTCATACTAGAGAAACAATGTGGTATCTAACCATGTGTGTCTGATTTATTTCACTTAAGAGTACGGTTTCAAGGTGCATCCATTTACCTAGAAATGTCTCAAATTTTGTTCTTAACTCTATTAATCAGTAAACATATTCAATATATATTTGCTGAGTACCTACTATACACCAAACAGACAAAATGGTCCCTATTTTTATATAACTTGCACTCTAATATAAATTAATTAACGAGCAGGTAAGAATATACTGTATATTTTATGTATATTGTGACAAATACTTTGAAGAAAAAGATGGATTATTAACTTTCAAACACACTGATTTTTCATGCTGCTTTGCGATCTCTGGGTTTGTATGGAGGCTGCTTTGGAGCTGATGGAGAGAGAGACTGTGCAATGAGCCGACTTGCCCAGCCTGACTTTATTCATAACTCATGCTTTTATCTCCTTCGCATAAAATGCACCACATATAATTCTGTTTGAGGAAAGTACTCCACAGATGAACATTAACATATCTTTTAGGTTCTAAAACATTTCAGCTTTTCAAATGGGTAAGTGGTATTTTAGCTATAGGCTGAATATATATATATATATAAAATCATATATAATTATTTATA
Source organism: Hystrix cristata (assembly GCA_004026905.1). NCBI lineage: Eukaryota > Metazoa > Chordata > Mammalia > Rodentia > Hystricidae > Hystrix > Hystrix cristata. Next base: position 29,444 of record PVJO010016537.1, read on the forward strand.
CACACACACACACACACACACACACACACAAAGTGAAACACCTTTTATATTTTACATTACTGTTCCATAATGACAGGATGTGTATAAGAGGGTAAGTTTATTGTGTTGAGGACAGTGTAACCCTCATTTGTTTGACTTTAATGACTACTGAATGACCTTACTAAAGACAATAGATCACCCATGTGCATTTGTCTATGTATAAATAATAGAACCACTAGATGATTACGAGAAAGACTATTTTTCAATGATGATTTACTTTTGTGCAACACTGGTTAGTCATGTGGAAACAGGTTAGTGCTCTCTCTGAACCCCAAAATGACTTTCATCAGTAAGTGCCAGCTCATTTCAATTAACTTCTAGGTCACTAATCTGAAGGTACCTCCATTAGAGATAAGAAAGACACGGACAACTTACTCATAAGAGAACAAGTGTATTTTAGAAAAGGAGGCTGCCGGGGCTGAATGACAACCAGACACATAAGGAAAGACTCATTTTTATCTGTGTCTGATTGAATCAGAGCTGATATCAGTTTCTGACATTGATGATAATGGTATCAGTGATGGTGATATCAATGCTATTAAGTGCCCAAAGTGTTCTAAGAATCATGTGATACATGTTGCATTGAAAGACAATATATTTTTCCTTAGAGATTTTTACCTGTAAAAACAGGTAAAAATATTGGGATGGGGATTTATTTCAGTGGTTAGAGTGCTTGCCTCACAAGCACAAGGTCCTAAGTTTGATCCCCAGCACTGAAAAGAAAATTCAAATATATACATATACACATTCATCAAAAACACTGCGTGGTTTCTTTATTGCTATTTTGCATGGTTGAATGGTTAGAAACAGGATAATATACAAAGAGATACTTCATAAATACAGTTTGGAAATGTAAGAAGATAGTAATTTAAACAGAAAGAAAACATAATTAAAGACAAATTTTAAATTGTATGTGCAACTTTGTATATAAGTGATCAGTCCATGCATTTAAAGCAAGTATACATTGATATAGAGTTTTGAATGAGTAATAGAGAATCATCAGTTTTTTTCTCCATTTCACCAGATTTTGGGAGAAAATGGCTCTTAAATTTTGAGAAGTTAATATAACCCAGTCCATTTTTTATGTTCAAAAGAATGGGAAAATATAAAATAGGAGTAGATATACAGATGAAATTTTCCTTTGGAATAAATTTTATGTACATGTCAAATATTATTATTTGAATATGCATGTGGTAATTGCCTAAAATTTAATTTGAAAAGATAGTTACCCGTATTTCCGTTTTTAAACACTATACAAACTATAATTTTGAATACTATTTCATGTCTGTTGGTAACAAGAACATTGAACTGAATTATCAAATATTTCTGAATGAAATAAAAGATCCAACAACCCAGGAGGAAAACAGAACTTGAAAAAATGGAATGAAACTTAGCAACCATGCTATATGGATTTGTACTCCAAGGGAATACAGAAAGCCAGACAATTGTCTTACGTTTCAAGAAAGTCTCAGAAACACATTGCTAAAGAGGGATTTAGAGGGTGCAAGTCTGCTGTGGCTGTGCAGTGGGCTGAACTTGCTCTTGGGCAGTTAGTGGTCTTTACATGTGGTGCCCGGATCAGCAGCACTGACCTTGTCGGAAACTTGATAGCGATGCAAATCCTTAAGCCCTTTCCTAGAACCAGAGGATCAAAACCTTTGAGACTAAAGCCTGGAAATCTGTGTTTCCACAAGTTCTTGAACTGATTCTCACGTTTGAGAACTGCTCTATAGTAGACTATGCATGGCAGTGTATTCTAGCACAAAAATGTCTTGAAATAACTTTTTTTGTAGGGGGAGAGCTGGGGATTGAACTCAGGAGCTTGTACTTGCTAGGCAAGCACTCTACCACTGAGCTAAATCCCCAGCCCCTTGAAGTAACTTATTCAAGTGGTTTCTAGATTTCTTCAGTTCATTCTGTGAGGTACCACAGGGACATCCCAAGCCAGATGAGAATCTGTATGATACTGGACAACTCGCCCAACTGTACGTTAACCTTGCTGTTCATCTGCAAACACTTTCTGAAAAACTGGCTCATTCATTCTGTTTCTTCCATCTTCTACATAATTATAAAACCTTAAAGTTAGGCTACTTTAAAGAGGTTTAATAAATAAAACCTTCATTTTGTTGGGGGAGAAGGAATAAGAAGGTAAAAGAATTCTAATAATATATTTGATGCTTATGCTTGGAATGTGACAAAACATTATCTGAGTTATATCAACTATAACAACATTTCAGACCCTTGCTTTTCAATTTCCACCAGTTACCACTAATGGAACCTCAACCTGTAGTAATGAAATTTAGTGATAACTTATTATTTTTCTCTCTTATTAGATTTTGTATTTCCATATTTTTAGGTTAACATACAAGTCCTTTCAAATATAGGGCAACGATGAAGTCAGTCCCTTATGCTGATAAGAAATAATAACAAGTCCTTTAGTTTGTCATGTTAATGGAGAAAAATCAAAACCTGTAATATATTTTTGCTTTTTCCAACTCTTCTGCAGTCTGGATGAATATGTGGAGACAAAAGCAAAACTACTTCAGTGCTTTGATTCATACAGATTATTTGAAGCTCTTTTTGGTTTTGTCCAGTGTAACACAGGTAGATTCATGGGTGTGGCGATGAGACCACCACTACACTAACGACACTGACCTCAGAGAATGAAAAAGGCAGGTTACTGTGAGAATACGGTCCAGGGTTTAGTGAAGGCAAGACACATAACCTAATTTCTTGTATAATATTTGCAACTTGCATAACCAAATAGATTAAAATGGTAAAATGATTATTTTAAGTGATATATGCTCATTGGGTTTTAGAATTAAATATTGACTAAGTAATGAATTCAATAGAAGTAATTCATTAGATTACATGGTAAGGGGAAAGGATGGGGGAGATGATGAGTAGTGCCCTCTAAAATGTATTTTTAAAGTAAAAAAGCACTTACTGCTCTGAAAAAAAGTCATGCTGAAATTAACTTGGAATAATCTGGAAAAGGCTCAAAAGTTCGAGGTTTTAATATATGATTTTATACTTTGGACATAGTTATTTCAAATTTCAGCTAAACAATGAAATCTTACAGAATTGAAAAATTAGAAATGGCTTAGAAGTCTGCTTGAACATAGGAAGGCTTCTTTTTCCCCAAAGTTCTACTTCTCCTTGAATTAACTTTGGATCGGTTAATTAGCAATCAGATGGCCACAGAAGATCTGTTCTTTCACTAATTACATATCCCTGGTCAGGAAGCTGGCCAGTGTAGGGCTCTTGCCTCATTATATGAGGGCTCCTCGCTTCCTCATCTCTGGGCCTCTGAGTCACAGCAAATCACCAAGGTTAGTATTTTAGGTGAATCCCTATTAATATTCATTAAATGCTCAAATAATGTCACAAGGATCTGTGAAATTAAATTGTATTAAATGAGGAACCAATTGAGTAAATTTTAATTTGTACAAGAAAATCCTATTCATGTAACTGCTAAATAATTTTTTTCAAGTAATAGATAACTGCTAAAGAATCATTGTACTCTTCTTCCCTTGGAGAAAGAAAGAATTTAATTGCTATGCGGCTAAAAAAGTGAAGAGCGACATGGTTCATCCAAGTTACAGAGCATTTTAGTTCATCAGTTTGAGTTCTAATCATATCATCTATTGCATCCCAATAATTCATATAACATTTAGTTAATAATCACTAAATCTATAAGTAGATTCATTTTAAATGATAGAACAAAAGCAATCAACTCTCAAAGTAGAGGAAGAAAATAAGTTTTTAAGTAATTTTATTTAAGGGTACTAGATACATTTTGACTTCTAATGGTTAGTGATTATGAATCACTAACTTAACATTGCTTGAGAGTTAATTTAGCCATCAGACTATCTGAAGAGAAGGAAATTTAACATCTATAGCTTCCATACAATACTACACTTATTGGGCTAAGTCCATTCCCATACATATTACAGAACCACTAAGACACTACTTTGTTAGTATTATTGCTGTGCCTACAGGTGTGGCAAACACTTACCCTGACATCAAATGGCCTAAAAATTTTGACCAACTTTTTTTAAAGTACGAAAGTAATTTCTCTTGCTAATTATATCCCGAGATATTTGGTTTTATATATAGGTAAATGATTCATTTATATTAGCAGTTCATTTTTTATTTTGAATTTTATAAATACTTTCTATGTGTCTTTAACATCAACAATGAGAAATCACATTTCATCACACATATGAACACAAAATATAGACACAAAACCCTCCATTATTATCTATGGAGTTGTTTAGGGTCTTCAGGGTAATAAGAGATAATTCAAAACTAAGGAAAAATTGGTTGCTACAGATAAATTTATAACTGAGAACATTCAGCATCAAATTTTCTTGTAGAAAATTACCCAACCCCAAGTTTTAGGAAAACATACATGTGAAATGTAGACTACTACTCTGCCATAAAAAAAGAATAAACTGTTGGCATTTGTAGGTAAATGGATGCACCTTGAGGACATACTCTTAAGTGAAATAAATTAGACACTTATGAGTACATATAGAATTGTTTCTCTGATATGAGAAACTATAAGTGTAAATAAGGACAAAGAGGTATAATAGACATCATGTAAAAGAAAGATAATATTCAAAAGGGAGGAGAACTAGAAAGGGGGGAGAGGGAAAACAAGAAAGGGAAAAAGAAGATAATTAAAAAAGGGAAAAAATTTAAAAATGTAAATAAACCCAGTGTAAATAGGGAAGGGTGGGGGTATGGAAGGGGAGGGTAGAGAAGGGGGGGAACCAAGATATATCAGGTCCAGGTACAAATTAACCATGATGAATGTAATTATTACGTATACAATGTACCAATACATGTTCTTGGAAAAAATTTAAAAAAAAATTAAAAAATGTAGTCTTAAAAAAAAAATCTCCATAAAAAAATGTAGTCTTGTTCTGCCTAAAGCCACAAAGTAAAATTACAGCCAATATTAGTTCAAAATCAAATGTTACATACTTTTGCCAGTCATATGAAGGATTTCTATTTAATTTTCAAACATTTTCTTGAAGTAATCTTCACATTCGTTTCAATAAATATAAACATTTACTATTGCTATTATCTTAGCTTCATTTAAAAATAATTATGTTTGCTATACCTACAGATAGTTCACATGAAGGAAGAAACCTAGTATTTATACTTTACAGTAAATATTATGGATATCTTTCTTACTGAACGAAAAGTATAATCTGCTTTTAACATAGAAAATCTTGCTTTTAAAGGAGCTATTTTGCTTTTCCAGTAAAAAATTGTCTCTAATGTGAAAAAAGTTAAAAGAAACCCCTGCCCCCTAGTTTCTGATATAAAAGCAAGATTTCTTATGTGAAGAGAACATAATCTAACTTACTTTTCAGGTCTCTGACCTCTGTCATGTGCCGCTGCGCATGGCCTCCTTTCTCTCAGCCTAGTCCTTGCCATCCTCATGAGCCAGCACAAGCTCCCCCTGGAATCATGGACCTCTCTCCTCCTTTCCACTATTTAAAATACCTTCTAGCTACTCAGGGGCCACTGCAGTCGGTCCTTTTCTCAATTATATGCAAATTACGTACAAATTCACAGACATCTCAATATTTCTGTGGTGACTGGTTAACGATCATTTTCAACATTAGGGTTCATTATTTGATACAAAAGATAACAGATGTAATAAAATTACCTTCTTTCCCCCTTCAGTATTAGTGATTAAATCCAGCGATGCTTTACCATTGAGCTAAATCCCCTGAACTTTATTTTTAAATTTGAGACAGAGTCTTGCTAAGTTTTCCAGGCTGGTCTTGAACTTGCTTTCCTCCTGACTCAGCCTCCCAGTCAGCTGGGATTACAGGAAAAATCATTATTTTCATTGTTTCTAATAACAGCATTTAAAATTAATAGGCTATTTTTAGAATAGTTTCTGTTTATAAAAAATAAACAGAGTACAGAATTCCCATATACCACCTCTTCACTACTCAGTTTCCCTTATTATTAACATCTTGCATCAGCGTGGTGCATTTGTTGCAACTGATATCCACTATGGGCACATTATGATGGAGGAATGTCCACAGTTTACATTACAATTATTTCTTTGTGCTGTTCAGTTCCATGGTCTTTGTCAAATCCATAATATCATGTAACCTTCATCACATTGCATACTGGTATTAAATATTATTAGATAGTACTCAGTATTATTATAGAAGAGATGCATTACCCTAAAGTCCTCTGCGCTCCATCTGTCCATCCCTACAGCGCTTCCTTAAACTCTGTGCACCCCTGATCTTACACTGATGCTCCAGTTGTGCCATTTCCTGAACGATGTATATTTGGGGACATACAGGACGAAACCTTTTCAGACGGACTTCTCTGTGTAACAAAGGAGTAAATTTCCCAGAATGTAAGTTTTCTTATGTTTCTTTGTGGCTTGGTGGCTCATTTTTTTCTTACTGCTGAATAGCACTCTATTATACCCACACTCAGGTTGGTTCATCTAATACCTAGTGAAGACGTGATGGTTTCTTCTAGTTCGGGGAAATTATAAAAAAAGAACCATAAACATTTTAATGCACATTTTCATGTGGATAAAACCTTTCAGCACGTTTGAGTAAGTAACTGGAAATACTCTAGTTGGATCCTAGTAGAGATTGACTTTGCAAAAAAACTGTCAAACTGTTTTCCAAAATGACTGCTCTATTTTGCATTACCACCATCCAGTGATTTTCCATTGCTGTACATTTTCATCAACATTTAGAACTGAGTTTTTTAAATTATAATTTTAGCCACTGCAGTAAAATTAGGTAGTAAATACGCACAAAATAATTTCCTGGGATTTTGTTTTGGATCGCATTCAGTCACTACATCAATCTGGGAAAACTAACAGTTTGATATTGAATCTTCTTATCCATTAACATGGAATATCCCTCTCTTTATTTAGCTCTTTCTGATTTCTCTTATTCGAATTTTGTAGTTTTCCTCAAATGTACCTTGAACAAATTGTGTTGAATTAATACCTTAATACTTAATTTTTTGGGCTAATAGAAGTGGTACTGTGTCTTAAATTTCAAAATACAATTGTGCGCTGCTGGTATGTAGCAAAGCAATTGACATTTGTAGATTGCAATTGACTTTTGTAACTTCCAGCCACACTAGAATTGCTAATTAATTATTGAGTGTTTTGTTTGGATTTTTCTGTATAGATAATCATATCACCTATGGTGAGTTTTTCCTCATAAGCCAATCTGTATAACATTTTCTTTCTTTTCATATCTAGTGCTTTACTTAAAACATCCAGCATGATGTTGAATAGGAATGGTAAGGGGACATATACCTTTATTTTCCAATCTTAGAGGAAAGCACTAGTTTCTTATCCTTAGGCATGTTAACTAAAGGGGGGTGTGTGTGTGTAAATGTGTTGGTATGGTTGTTTGCTATGTTCTTAATCATACTGAAGTTCTACTGCATTCCCAGATTACTGATAATTTACTTTTAAATCATGAATGTGTGTTGGGGTTTGTCAAAGACTTTCTTAAGATCATAAGACTTTCTTTGCTTATTAGTGAAATGGACAAAAAAGGAAATGTCATTATTTGTGACAACATGTCTAAACTTGGAGGACATTAATAGATCAGGTATAAAAAGACAGGTACTTAATGATCTGTCTTATATAGAGAGTCTAAAAAACACGATCTTATGGAAATGGAGATTATAATTGTGGTTACCAGGGGCTGGGACAATAGAGACAGGGAGAAGCATTCATTAATATTTGAAGGAATCCAGCACTACCAATTTTTTTCTCCCTCTATTCTTCACTACTTCCAGTCTTAATTGAGTGCTTTTATGACTCTTTTGTCTATGTTCTGAGTGTATCAGTTTTAATTCTTTAAAAACAGTTTTAGTGGTTGCACTACTCTTTTTAAATTTTTAAAAAATTAAGTGTATTGGTACACTTTTGATATACATAATGATCACATTCATCATAGAGAATTTGTACCTGTACATAATATGTCTTGATTTTTCTTTTTTCCCCATTTGCTGCCCCTCCTTTAGAGTATACATTTATAACTAAGTTAAATATACTTGAAACAATATGTGTCATTAGTATGCAGGTAACTATAGTATTCCCAAGTCTGTCTTTCTCTTTTTTTATAACACTGCTATCATTCTTTTATTTTTCCCTGTTCTATACTCATGCAAGGCATCATTTGCCATTACACTGAACAAGCAGTTGTTCTTAAAGTATAATAAAACGAGATTATATTTCACTTTGTTTATATTCTTTATATCTTTTTTATGTTATCTTGGTTATATTCCTTTTTTGATGCTCTTCCTTTCTTTCTGTAGAACCAAGTTTCTGAACAATATTATTTTTCTTTCTCCGAGGAACTTTTAAAATAATTTCTTACACACTATGTATAATGGCATCAAATTCCCTCAGTAATTTTGCTTTAGGAAGTATTTCTTCTTCACTTCTGGAGGATGACATCGCTGGATCCAGAATGATAGATAGCTTAGTGTTATTTTATTTTGTTTTTCTTTCAACACTTTAAATATTTCATGCTGCTGGTTTTTGCTTCCATGATTTCTGAGTCTAAATAAATTATTTTCTCTGCTTCTTTCAGGTAAGATGAGTTATTCCCCATTCCCATACCTCCAATCTCTTCCAAAATTTTCTGTCCTTTTCTGCAGTTTGAAAATAACATGCCTAGGTTTATTAATTTTTGGCACTTATCTTCATTTTTTTCTCTGAGCTTCTTGGATGAGTCATTTGGTGTTTGATATTAATTTCCTTATCTGATTTTTATTTCATGCATTTCTTTTTTTTCCTTTCTGATATGCGGATGACACATACATTATACCTTTTATAATTTTTCCTCAAATTCTTGATATTTTATTTTCCATTTATCATTTGCATTTCTGTTTGGAAATTTTCCCTTGGCAGACATACTTTAAACTCACGGATTCTTTGTCTCTATCCAAACTACCGATCAACTCATTAAAGGCATTTTTTACTTCTGTTGCATTACTATTGCTTATTTCTAGATTTTCTTTTTTATTCTTTTAGAGTTTTCTTTCTGCTTAGATTACACATCTGTCCTTGCATGTTATTCACTTTTTTCAATGAGCTATTTAGCATATTAATTATAGTTGTTTTAAAATTTTGTTTTGATAATTTCAGAATCTCTGCTACATTTGAGTCTCATTATGTTGTTTTGTCTCTTCTTGTGTTTTTATTTCTTTCAGTATGTTTTGGAATTTTTTCTTGGTATCTTGGACTGATAATAACTTTGAAATTAAAGTGAAGAGCCCTCTTTATTTTTCTCTGGCTATGAAGGCTGTGTTTACTTTTGGTGTAAGATGATTTGGTTACCTTTGTGGTCCTTGTTTTGTTTTTATTTTTGTCTTTGGATTTCCCTAGTAACTTTTTCTTAGAAACAGTTGTGTGCCTTGCAGTTCTTTTAGCTATAGTCACATCTTACTACACAAAAGCTTTGCTGATGCAGAGGCAAGGTGTAAGGGGAAGGGAAGTGTTCTATAGTCTTCCTGTTATGTCTTAGCCAGTTGGCTATCCTGTCCCCCTGGACTATGACACTCACACAAGTGTTTCCCTTCTCCTTAGGTGTGTTAAGAAGGCTCATGGGGGCCGGAGTTGCATGTTTTCCTTCCTCATTGTTGGGACAGGTCTGTAGACAAGAAAATAGGGACCTCCGTAGGTCTTCTACCTAATCCTGACTAGGAGTTAAAACAAAGTTTACTAGAGAGCTTCTCCTGGGAAGCAAGTCAAAGACAGGAGTAGAAAAAGAAAACAAAAAACAAAAACCAAAAAACAGAGAAAGAAAGACACAAAATGGTTTTGGGACTTACACCAAGAGACCAGAAAAAGAACTGACAGGCAGAACACAGAGAGAAAGCCAGGTGCCCAAATGATAAGCCTCCCCGTCTCTAATGAAGTATAGGAAAAACAAAGAGAGAGTTAACTTTAGGGCAATATGTGCTCACACCTGGGCACTAACTTATACACTTACATATATGTATATTTATTCTAGTGTCACTATATTATTCAATTCCAGGGTCATTGTAGAGTACAATAGACATCCACAGCCCCCTTACTAACTCTAAGCTAACCAAGAATAAGGCGCCCCCTTGGCAACTAACTGCCCCCCCAAAGATAAGCTTTAAAACAGAGGTCAAGGACAAGTAAACAGACAGAAAAAACTGCACGTAGACCACGGAAGAAATGATATTAGACAGAGGTGCCTGGAAACCAATCCAGTTATGGCAAGTTTCAGGTGGAGGCAAAAGTCATTCGCCCCCCTCCTGTAAATGGGACTGAGAACGAAGGTCCCATCCATCTTTCTGGAGCTCCTCACCTGAATTCCTTTTTATCAGAGTAACTGTCTATCTTCTGCTTTTTCCTGCTGCTCTTTTCTCTTTACAAATAAAGTGTCTTCCTTTCATTAAACTTTGTCCCTCTAATTTTTCACTGGAGCTGAGTTATGACCCTGGTGGTCTGCTCAGCCAACAGAGCAGCGGTGCTTGCCCCCACCACCTGCCACATACAACACCATATTCTTTAGGCTCTGGCAAAAAAACTTCCTTTGAGGCCAGGCATTTATTAAGATAAATAGCATTATGTGTCTGTGTTGCTAAACGATTACTTTCTCCTCCTCCAGCTTTTATCAGGAAGATATAGTCCTCTGAGCTTTACCAGAAGAATCCAGAAGGGCTCCTATAAGTAAAAGTACCTGAAGTGTGCCATTTTGCCAAAAATGAACTACGAGGACTTTTTAAATATCAAGCTAGTTCATACTCAATTTCTGGAGAAATTTTCAATTATGGTTTAACTGTTCCCACTTTGTTGGCTGCAGGGTCTTCCGCTCTTGGTGAGCACCGAGTCTCTGTACCCAATTCCCTCTCCAGTGTTGAGGCACCTATCCCATGACCTCGGTTCCCTATATCTCAGTAAGTTGTTGATTTTTCAGTTTGTTCAACTTGTTCAACTTGTTCAATGCGATGACTTTCAAATTCTTTGCATTTCTCAGCATAAATTTATTCTTTAATCTTTTTCAGCCAAATAAATAAGTAGCAATCAACTGAGTTTAGAATGGCTAAAATGATAAACAATAATTACTTTTTTTTAGCATATTATGTATACTTTAGAGGAGAAAAATAGAGAGGCCTCATGTAATTCAGAAAAGCAGTTGGTAACAGTTACAGAGTGAGAGTTTACAAACTGAAGAATATTAAAGTTAAAAAAAAAATTTACTGCTATACTCAGCAGTTGACTCTGTTCCGTCTTCTGTATGTAATGAATCTAATTCACTATACAGAAAGTGCCTGACTTACAAACATTCGAGTTGCGAACTTTCACAGATAGGAATGGACCTCTCATTAGAAACAAATGTAGATATGAACAAATTGTGGGAGTAGCCTCTCATGTCTTCCTTAGCGTTTTAAGATTACTGTACAAGTAAAAACAGCTTATTTACAGCATTTTCATGTGTGTTTGTTTTTTAAAGCTGTACATTGTATATTCGTTTTAAAGGTGTTTAATTTGTTAAAAATAGCCATACTTTGTGGCATGAGGTGGAATCTGAAGGTTGTTTTAATTTGCATCTCTCGAATGACCAGTGATGTTGAACATTTTTTCATATGTCTATCTGCTGTTTCTACTTCTTCATCTGAGAAGTGTCTATTCATTTCTGCTGCCCATTTTTGGCATGTTTAAATACCGCATAGTTTCTCTGGTATGAGAAACGGAAGTGTAAATAAAGACTAAAATGTATTATATTGGGAAAGGGAAGGAAATGTCCAAACGGGAAAGGGAACAAGGGAGGGGGAAAGGAACAGATGGACAAGAGAAATAAGAAATGGAAGAAAAAAATGGAAACAAAGCTTTTGTAAATAAGGAGGGAGGAGGGGGTGAGGGGAGGGGAATGGGAAGAAAAGAAGCAACAATATATGTAATGTACAGGTGCAAACCCCCTATGATGAATGTTATCACTATGTACATCTAAAATGTACCATTAAAATAAAATTAAAAATAAAAAGGTGTTTAAGACTCACTTTGTCAGACTTAAGAACAGATCTGACTTACAAACATTCACCTGGAATGGAGCTTGTTCATAAGTTGGGGATTTACTGTAT
>PVJO010016538.1:0-41706 GCA_004026905.1 Hystrix cristata
CCAAACACACTCAAATACCTCATCTTCAACAAAGGAGCCAAACACGCTCACTGGAAGAAAGATAGCCTCTTTAACAAATGGTGCTGGAAAAATTGGCTTGCCACATGCCAAAAACTAAAACTAGATACATGTCTCTCACCATGTACTAAACTGAAATCGAAGTGGGTCAAGGATCTAAACGTTAAAACAGAAACACTAAATTTACTGGAGAATAGAATAGGAAGAACCCTCGAAGACATAGGGGTAGGGAAAAAAATTTATGAACAGAACCCAAACTGCACGGGAAACAATGCAAAGAATCAGTGCTTGGGACCACATGCTATTAAAAAGTTTTTGCACAGTGGAAGAAATCACCAATAAAGCAGGGCAAAACCCACAGACTGGGAAAAAATTTTTGCTAGCTATCCATCAGACAAAGGTCTAACATCTAGAGTATAAAAAGAAGTCAAAAAAATCAAACCTCCCAAATTTAAAGACCCAATTCCAAAAATGGGCAACTGAAATGAATAAACATTTCTCACATGAAGAAATAAAAATGGCAAATAAATATATGAAAAAGTGTTCAACACCACTAGTCATTCGAGAGATGCAAATCAAAACAACGTTAACATTCCATCTCACTCCAGAAAGAACCATGTTTATGAAAAAAAAATCAACCAATAACAAATGCTGGTGGGGCTGTGAGGAAAAAGGAACCCGCCTCCACTGTTGGTGGGAATGTAGACTGGTCCAGCCACTATGGAAATCAATATGGAGATTTCTCAAAAAACTACAACTAGAGGTTCCATTTGATCCAGAGGATCCATTTGATCCTGTACAATATTCCCCTACTGGGGATCTTCCCAGAAGAATTAAAATCATCACACCACAGGGATATATGCACAACCATGTTTATAGCAACAGAATTTGTAATAGTTAAGCCTTGGAAACAGCCTAAACGCTCAACAACCAATAAATGGCTAAAGAAAATGTGGTTTTTCTACACTATGGAGTACTACACTGCCATAAAAAAGGATAAACTAGAGTCATTCATATATAAATGGATGTTTCTTGAGAACATACTCTTAAGTGAAATAAATCGGACACTCATGAGTACACATCGAATTGTTTCTCTGATATAAGAGACCATAACTGTAAATAAAGACAAAGAGGTGTAATAGATATTATATAAAAGGAGGATGGTGTGCAGAGGAGAGGAGTGCTAGAAAGAAAGAAGGGGAAAAGCAGAAAGGCAACAGGGGAAAGAGAGGGGAAAGGGAAATCATGGAGAAATGTGAATAAAACTGCTGTAAATAGGGAGAGAGGGAACAGAGCGGAGGGGTGAGGAAGAGGGGGAACCAAGATACATCATGTACAGGTACAAAATAAATGTGATGAATGTGATCATTATATGTACAATGTACCAATACATGTTCTTGGTTAAAAATTTTAAAAATAAGCAATTAATGAAATTGAGATTTAAAAAATACAAAGGACAATGAACAAAATAGCTGGTTCTTTGAAAGAATGGAAAGGGGATCTGGGAGTGGGGGAAGACAGGAGGGGTCCAGGGGGAAGAGGAAGTAAAGAATTGAGACACAATATGTATATGTACCAGTTCCCCCAAGATTAATGTATTTAGCGTATAACACAAACATATACTAAAAAGAGGGAAAGGAAAAACAACAAGTGCTACAGCCAGTTTCCTCAAAAAAGAGTCAAAAGCCATGATAAGCAAGAGGGATGCAAGAGATAGCACCCAGCGTGATGGAAGGCATCATTTGTTCATTCATCCCGTTTTCTTTCCCTGTGCCAGGCTGTGTGCTGAGTACTGGGATTATAAGAAAGACATAACCACAGGAAAAAAAAAATGATCACAAGTTAAATTCCACCTCAAGTCACTCACACTCTCTGAGAGCAGGCAGACATGTAAACACTTACCCTGCAATGAAATGGGTATATAAAGAGACATGTGAACAGGATACTGCAAAACAGAAATGCTATGAAATAGCAGAGAGTTTCACAGAACATAAGACAATTGAGTCGAATCCTCTAAGACTAGCAGAATCTTTCTCCATGAGTAAAAATGAAAAGGACATTCAAACCAGTGAGCTAGCATATTGGATTGAATCACGAGACACTGAACATGAGTGAAACAAAGATGTGGCAGGGGGTCAGGCTGAAAGGTAAGCAAGGTCAGATCACAAAGAGCTTTCAATTCATTACTAAGGCTAAGCTCGAGTGTTAGGCTGGGGAATCACATGATCGATGTGGGTATGGAGCTGGAGGTATAAAATTGGGAATGTTTGATTTATGGGTTGAATTTAAAAGTAGATACATTATATAAATAGACTTTGTGAGTCAGAGGAGAAGCTTACAAACCAACCCTTTTGAGGACCATCATTTAAGAAACAGGGAAAGAAACAAAGACGCCACAGAGTTTTAAAATGAGCAGCCAGAAAGCAAGAGGAAAACCATAAACAAGGAAGAGCCTAGAAAAGGGCTTCAAGAAGGAAAACTGACAATTCAGCAGAGCAAAGCAAGAGAATAAGCGATCAGCGGGCTTGGCAAACAGATGATTGCTGGTGGAGACAGAGAGAAGTCAGACTGCAGGAAGCTGAGGAATAAAGAGGAGATGAAGAAGCGAAGCAGTTCGGCTGTGCTTCCTGACGAAACACAAGGCTAGAGAGGAATGGTGAGCCGTGAGCCTCTGCTTCCAGGACGAATGACGCTTAAGCACAGCACCAGAGAAGAGGACCAGGCTTAGCATCCAGGAGACCGTGACCACCTGAAAGTGGGGGTCAAAGGCAGTGAGGACAGCCACGACCTATATGTCAGCAGAGGAGCCGATCTTAGACTCAGAAGAGAAACACAAGTGCAGATGAAGACGACTCTGAAGTCAGTGGTGGAGATGAAGAGCACTCACTCTCCTAGGTCTGGTGACGAGAAAGGACTAGGGTAGGAGCTACGAGAAAAGTCACAAACACTGGGACAAGCTGGTGTAGGGAGTAGGGAAGGAAGCTGACCAACATGCTTGGGACAGTCACCTGATGGCCGTGAAGGTCTACCGAGACTTGGAGACTCTCACAAATTCTAATGACCATAATCCACCACATTTTAGCTTTCTGTCTGGGTTCAGTGATACAGGAACAAAAGCAGAGAAAACTCCATGGGATTGACCAAGAATTTGGTACTGCACGGTAAATGGGCGAGAGAACTACGGTGCTGCAAGAGAAGTTTAGACAACATGGGTGAGAGGGGGAAAAAAAAATGCTCCAGCTGAGACATGTTACTGAGGGGGCAAAGGGAAATGTCAGGGAACCAGAAGTCTTTGCTAGTTCAAGGAACCAAAGATGATGGAACTTAGAAAGTAAGATAGGGGATAAATAGAAAGACAAACAGCAGTGGTTGAGAAATAGATGAATTCTTAGTGGTGACTAGATCCAAGTTGTGACCGTGAGAGCGAGTCCCAGAAGCAGAGTGAAAATACAGATACCAGCATTGAGATAACCCCGAGCTAGGACACTAAGTTTCCCAGGGCTTTGTTTATTATATGTCAGGTATAACAATCTCATCATAATCCTATCATCACATACATTTTATAGATGTGGAAATTGTAAGCAACTTGCCTAAAGTCACACAGCTATTCTAGGAGGAAGAGGGATTCACACTCAGGCAGCCTCATTCCCGAGTTCTTGCTCCCAACACCACACCGTGCTGCCGCTTTCCCTGGAATCACTGCAGCGGCCGGCGGAGCCATGAATGTTGTGGCTGTAGGAAGACGGAAGACGGTCGTCTAAAATGTAGCAAAGGTTCTCCCTGACATCAACAGCATTAGACTTGGCCTTCACTGAACATCCACTGTGTGTCCGTTTGTGCTATTCTAAAGCAGTTGATCTTAGTATAGCAGCTGTACAGCCAGGATTTCATTTCTTTCATAGTCCCTCCCTGAAATTTGCACAAAAGATTTTTATTATAAAAAAAAAACCAAAATGATACCCTGCCTGGTGTTCAGCCTCCTGGATGGTAGAATTTTAAGTTAATTAATTCTATAAAAATCCACAGCTTAGCAGCCAAATGTATTCATCTGAGAAATAACCGAACAGTTCACAGGAGAATCAAATGGTTCTACACACAAAGGAATAAACAGCTGATAATAACTTCACAGCCCACCTGGCAAACTGAGATGCTTCACTTGACAGTGGTCAACCTGACCACCCTACAACTATTCATACTGCAATATCTGTATCCTAAGGAAAAGATCTACAGAACAGAGTCATTTTTAAATCCAAAAATTAAATACCTTCTATAATACTGTGGCTACATGGAAGAGCTCCCTATTCAAATATTCAACCCCATCATGTTGCTTTCATCCAATAGTTTTCCACAACATTTCCGGAGAATTATACCAAGAACTGTGGCTTAAACTGACAGCATCGCATAAATTTTCCAGTACTTGAGTTATTGGTGGAAGTAGGCTGTCAATATAATGTCATAACATACTTTATTCAATATTTGTGACAATAAACTTCAGAATGAACTATGATGTGCCATAATTTTTCCATGTTAATAAAGGACACAGTTGCCTGTATTTAAATTTTATAGCCTCCTTTTAACAACAGTTATAATTTTATCAGTCGTCCCCCACCAAAAAAGAAAAACTCTTTGAGGAAATATCTTGTCCCTTCCCACTCTCCACCAATGAATACTAAGTCAAAACACACGAGAAGTAAGCTAAAAACTTTGAGTTAAGAATTTCGCTGGTGTTTTGACAGCGCTCTCTGGCAGGCAGCTTAGCCTTGAGGAGAGGGGCTTTGTCCCCACTAATTAGACATTTGTCTTTGGAAATTTTACATCATTTGTCTGAGCCTGTGCCTTTGCCCATAAAATAACTTCTTACCATGATTTTTGTGAGAACTACCTGGATTAAAACATTACAGTGTTTCATTGACCACAGAGCTAAACAATATCATTTCCTTCTCCCTCCTTTTAATTTGGCCTCTCAGGAGCTCCTGACCCAGATGGGTTCTTCTTCCTTCTTGATACCCCAACTTCTTGGGTTTTCTCAATTTTTTCCTTGTCTTTTACCTTAAAGGGCTCTTCCTCATCTACTCTATTCCTAAACGCCAGATTCCTCAATAGCAAACCCCCATCTACTTTTATCTCTAGACATACTTCCAGGCCTCAAATATCTGCAAAAGTATCACTTCACCCCTCTTCTCAAGTTTCAAGCTCAGGTAATCTCATATCTACTCGATATCTCAACATGGAATATTTCAGACATCCCAAATCCACATGTTCGAAACTGAATTTTTAGCTTGACTTTGACCCAATGTTTGCCTCAACCTACCCCTTCTCCCAAATGTCCTCGTCCCTAGAAATATTCTACCATCTTCCCAGAGACCCAAGCCAGTAACCTGAACATCACCCAATTCTGTTCTTCCCCACTCTCCCAATCTAGCCCATTACCAAGCCTGCCAATCCATGAGATGATCCTCAGGTTCCCTCTCAATATTTGAGTCTATATTTCCTAGAGGTGATGTCTAAGAGTTGGTAGACTTCAAATGCCTCTAATAAAGTATTTTGAAAATTATTTGTAAAAGAAGAGTTTGATCACAACTAGAAAAATTATTTAAAGGCAAAGAAGATCTCTTAGCACACTAGTTCTACAGGATGTTTAGTGGGATACATGGTCAAATAAATAGGAAGAGTGCGAGATCAAACAAAATTAAGCAAGTTTTCACTGTTCTCATATTTTTATTCCAAGACTTCGCAGAATTTTGAAACAGTCATTGTAAATCTATAAGAAAGTGACTCAGAGGTCATTTATTTACCTCCTTTTGGTTTATTTGTTTAATAAAGAGCCCAAAACCAAAACCAACTTTGTTATTATCTAAGTTTCCCCCCCAGTTTCCCCCTGGGAGCCTGTCCTCCTTCATAGAATATTTCTCTTCCTCATAGCATCAGCTAAGTGACAAATGCTAAATTTGTCACATAGCTGCACGTTACTCCCCAGAAGATCACCAAACGAATCTTCATAGAAATATCAGACCTTCCTAATGGTTTGGAGAAGCAAAGATCCATACATCACAGCAATGCAAACAACTCAGAATCAAAGGTTAGGTATGTCCTGTCTTAAAATGCCTCAGTCACCCCTCCACCGGGAATTTCTCACTGGCCACTTCTCCCAGAGTCCTGAAACACTTCCTAATCGCTCTCCTCCTTCTTGTCTCTTTCTTCTTGTCTCTCTCTCTTCTCTACATTCTTGACTTTTCTCCCCTCTCAAACTGTTCAGTCTTTATTTTAAAAACATTTCATACTATTTACTTGATCTCTTCTACACTTCCAATGGATACCAATGGCGACGGCCAACTGATGCTGTCAATTCGAGTAGTTCAAGTAAATTGGCTCAGTGATTCACACGCTAGAGTGTGAGAGACCCACCCTAGAGCGGCTTGTCTCCTGGATGGTATACAGGGGAAACAAAGAAGGGTGGATCTGCTTCACTTTCTTCAGAGTTCCAGTCCTTGCCTTCACCTTGCACGTCATCTCCTGGCTTCCAGCACAGACCCTTCAGCTCTCCAGCATAGACTCTTCAACCTCCCACTGTAGGTGCATCTGCCTCCTGATACAGACTCACACAGGACGCCGCAGTGAGCTCCAGACCTTCGAATGGACCCTTCGAGTCTCCAGTGTACAGGCAGACACTCTGCACTCTTCTACATCTGACTCTGTGGGTGGCCCTCCTAAGCCAACCTGCAAATTCTTATATATTTGTATATCTTGTATTATATCTGCTTCTCTAGCAAATACTGACAGATACACCAATACACTGCAGACTACTTCCCCAGCTATTTTTCTAAACAAAACGATTCCTTCTATAAAAGAACTCAAAATTTGGCTATTAGCTACCTAGCTAAATGAATTCAGTATCTTACATCCAGCAGTTGAGTTCTTTTGGAGGGAAGTATCTTTGCTTAGAAAACTTTGATTAGGCAATGCTTTTTTAAATTTTTATTTTTATTAGTACAGGTTTGCAGTACATAATGATCATATTCATAGTGGGGAGTATGTAGTATATATTCATTTTTTTCATCTCTTTCTCCTCCTGTCCCTCCCTGTATTATCAATGCTTATTCGAGTCAGGTATGGAAGAGTGAAAAACACCTGTCTGTGCGCTGGAGACCCAAGGGATCCAGTCAAGGGCTGGAGCCCACAGCAACGGGAGGCCGAAGGATCTGTGCGGGAAAGGCCAGCGCTGGAAGCTGACGTGTCTGTGACAAAAGGCTGGAGGATCTGCACTGGAAACCAGGAGATGACATCCAAGATGAAGATGAGGATTGACACTCCCCCAAAGAAGGAAAACGGCCAAAGCTCCTTCAGAGAAAAACTGCCGAAACTTCTCCAAAGAAAAGCAGTCACAACGAAGCTCTTCCAAGGAAGATCAGCTGAAATCCTCTCCTCCCATTCTCCTTTTATACCATTCCTACAATAATCCTCCCGAAAGTGGGTCTTCCACGTCCGGAACCGTGCTGATTCAATTCAACCAGGCATTCCCCACTCCAGTTGGCAATTAACCAATTAACCACCACACTCCTCATCCCACTGTCTCTTGGAACCCTTTTGTTTTATTCAAAACATATTCTAAAATTTGTGTTTCATAGAACTCTCTTGAATCACAAATTTTAAAGAAATATGACAGAAGCAAACATCTGACAGTAAGTGAATGCTAGGAAGTACACATAAAGAAAACTAAACCAGCTACTTATACAGTCATCATGGGACCCAGGACCTCATACAGTGCCTTTCTTCATCACTTTTCAGTACAAAAATGTCCCATCAATGGTGACATCTGTGGTTCGATAGCTCGAAATTCCCTACAAAATCTCAACTCTAGTCCCTGACCCCTCCACACACACAACCTCCATATTCCTTCCCAGGTTCGTTCCCCACCAGGCTCTCTGAGAATCTGATTGGCAGGGCCTTAAAGGCTGTTACAGCAGGTTTCTGGATGTCGGATGTCTGCACTTCCAAAATCACTCAGCTCCGAGTTGGCCGCGGTCCACTATGCTCACAACACACTTGCGATATCACTCAAGTAAGCAGCCGCGTCCTTGCTGCACTTCAGGTGATTGACTTGCCTTTGGCTGTGTAGTTATGCTCTACAAGCCAGCCACAGAGTCTCACCAAATTACCAGGGTAGGACTCAAACTCACAATCCTTCTGCCTCAGCCTCCTCGGTGATGGGACTACAGGCATGTGGTGCCACACCCAGATCCCTTTTCTCAACAGTGCCCACTTTTAGAGGTACCTTTCTCATGTCACTGTGACTCTTTGGGGAGTTTATGTTCAAAACTATCTGTTTCCCTGGAGATACACAGGCTTGTACCATGATTTTGTAAAAAAAAAAAAAAAAACCTTTTACTGAAAAACAGTCATACTAATTCATTTACATACTATGTATAGTTGCTTTCTGCTGCAATACTAAAGACAGCACATATGCTAAAATGCTAGAGGTGAATAATGTGATAGAGACCTTACAGCCCCCAAAGCCTAAAATATTTACTTTATGGCTTTTTACAGTAAGTTTGTTGACCTCTGCTATAGGCAAAAAAACAGAACAGTATTATTTTTCAATCTAAGTGGCATATACTGAATAGGACCTCCCTGGAGCACACAGACTAGCAAAAGTTGTGTTATCAGCAAAATTAACCAAATAAAACAATCAAGGGGTAAAGCAGTATTTTAGCACATACCTGGGATAATGCAGGCTACTCTGATCCTGAAAC
This sequence comes from Hystrix cristata, assembly GCA_004026905.1. Lineage (NCBI taxonomy): Eukaryota > Metazoa > Chordata > Mammalia > Rodentia > Hystricidae > Hystrix > Hystrix cristata. The sequence goes on from PVJO010016538.1 coordinate 8,769, forward strand.
CTAAATAAAGTCAAAACTCAAAAACTGCGAAGGAATGATAACCCCAAAATGAGGATCATGACTATCTGTGGGTAAAGAGAGGAGAGTGCCGCTAGGGAGACGTAGAGAGGGCTTCAACTGCTTTTGTAACAAAGTGGTTTTAAACTGAATGGTGAGTGAATACAGGTCCATTTCTTTGCAAATTCTACACATCTTCCACACGCACTCTCTCTTCTCTGCCCGGCATTGAGCCACAGGTGGGCCTCATCAAAGGTCTCTTTTGGCTCCTATCCTCTGAGTCCGGCAGATGGAAAGCCACAGAGGACCCAAAGGCAGGAAATGAAGTCAGGTCCTGAAGACCGGGTGCGACCCTTGACTGAAAGCCACTCTCCTAGGAGGAGGTTTCCACCCAGCCTCCTCTGTCTCCAGTAAATGCTCCTTTTCCAGTGTATTAGTATCCAAAGCTGCAAAACTAGGGCTCCAAAAACTCTGCAGCTTAAAACAGCATTTATTACCTTGCCATTTCTGGATGCCTTTGCCTCAAGTTCCTTTCACAAGACCGGGGATCTCACCTGAGGACTCAACTGAATGAAGATCCACTTCTAACTCATGCACTCAGCGTTGACAGGATTCAGTTCTTCACAGACTGTGGGGCTGAGGCAGCCCTCAGTTTCTCGTCATGAGGGCCTCTTCACAAAGTGCCTCAAATCACGGCAGCTGGCCTCCCTCAGAGCAAGCAAGCAAGACAACAGCAACAAGAGAGAAGCTGCAGGTTAGAAACTCCTAACCTCAGAAGTTACATCCCATTACTTTCGGCATGTTCTGTTCATGAGAAGCAAATGACTAGGTTCTGTCCATTTAAGAGGAAGGGCATCCGTGTGGGTATGAACACTTTTAGGGAGGTGAAAATCAGTGGGGACCACCTTAGAGACTGCTGATCAAAACCCTCCTGGCCTGGAGACAATCACCACCTGCTTCCAGCCCTGTGGTCACTCAACAATCCAGATTCCCCTGAACCCTGGTAAATAGTTACTCGTTAGAGTCCTTTGGAATTATCCAGTTTTCCAGGACCCTGATTTTAAATGTGTAATAAAATGTAATAAGACAAAAGAAAATGTAAATCAAGATTGGAAACAAGGGAATCAAACACTAATATTCAGAGTGTTTGAAAGCTAAAGGATAATATATGAATGGGGTGAGACTTCATTTAATTTTTCCAAAAAGTGCAGTGTAAAAGGTAATAGTGAAAGTAACCTGAGTAAGGTTTTCAACAAGCAGAAAATGGAGGCTCCAGTCAAATAGAGGAGGAGAAAACGAGGTTAAAATAAGACTTTTCCATTAAAGTACTTCTAATCTTTCCATGGTCCTTATACAAGAAATGGAATTTGTTCTCTTAGAATAGGGAAAGATAAGGAAAAAAAGAAAATGGAGAACTAGAAAGAAGGATAAGCTATGAGCAATAATAAAAATTAATCATAACATCTGGGAACATTTAGACAACCTTTATGGGAGAGGAGACAAATTCCACTGAAACTAATTACCTTATTTTCAACTTTGACTTTACATGAAGTATGAACCTAGAGAATAAAACAAATGTTTACTTTTAATGAAATGATTTTCAGGTAATAATGCTTTGCTGTCTCTCAGGTTGAAGAAGTCTTTCCATTTTTAGCATTTTTTCCATACTCGACATTTCCATCAATCACTGCCATTGTCACTAATCTTAAGTTTAGTACTAATGCTAAAATAATTTACATTTTTATTAAAATTCTTATGCTTCACAGAGAATTATTTTTATCCCAGTAGTATCTGGCATGCTCTGAAAAAGAAATGGAAGGCAAGACTTTACATGTTAGCTCAGTACTCACAGATTTTAACAGGATCCTTTAGAGTTCAGAAAGGAGAAAGAGAAAGAGGTTATAGTTCCCTCCTCCCCATCTCTCCTCCACCCAACTATAATTCTCCAAGCCAGAGTAGAGACAGTTCATTTCTGGGATGTCTAGATGTTAGTTAAGAGTTGTAGGCATACCACCTGAAGAGTAAATATAAAATGCATGGAAATTGTTATCCTTAGCTATTGGATGAGTTATGAATTCCCTAATTTTCCACTGCGTCTTGAGAAAAAGATGGCCAATTATTTTTGAAAAATGTTGATATATGAGTATCTTATCTAAGGAGAAAAGCATATTTTACAGTCAAGGACAATTTTCAAAATGAGTATGATTTTATTTTTAGGATGCTAATTTTTATATCTAATAATTACTTATACTTAAAAGTTTATAACATCATATGCCAAGTGTATATTTAATTTAACTTGATTTTTCCATTTCAATCATCTGAAAGACTTTACTCTTTTACATTTTACAGTGAGCGTATTCTTCCAAATCTTACAAGTAAATGTTTCCAAATGTAGTAAATGTCATTAGCCATTTAATTAAAATTCCCTAAGGAAACTTGCCATCATTAAAAGCAACCCACCAGGCTGCATTTGTTAGTAGGTTACAGGTGAATAAACACCATCAATACTAATAAATCACCTCAGATCATTATATTGGGAGGGATCATGGTGATAATATTGGTGACATAGCTTGTATCACTTTCCTCGTTTGTATTAATTGGCTTCATGTATGTCTCATTATCTCCTTTTCTGGATTACTCATTCAGAGGGGACACTACTTAATATTTATTTTTTTGAAAATAGGTCACAAATAAATGAAAGTCAAAAACTTGTAATGGGAACAAAACTCTTCTGTAAATGATAATGTTAACTTTCATTCAATTAAAAAAGTAATATAATTTTTACCTGAAAATAAAGTTTGCCTTGGGTACAATACATTTGAATTATGTAAAGCTTTTATCCACTAACGTTCACAGCTCCTCATTCCCTACAGAAAGATGACTGAATCATAGAATAATAAGATGATATATATGAAAAGAAATGCTGGTACATTTGATTTAATCAAAAGATTATAAAATGACATTGTCAGCTACTTCAGACAAGAAAAATGACTTGTTTGAGACTGGACATCAAACAAAAACTATACAGTGGAATTCTAATATAGTAATTAGTTAATTTTTAAATATGCATTCATTTACCTAATGTACAAGGGGTGATCAAACTATATAGTGAATGTTTACTTTTTTAATTTAATAGAGTAAATGGCACATTGCCCTCAAAATACTTCCCTCATTTTGAACACACTTATCATTCTTGCCACTTTCTGAAGCAGTTCTGGACATTCTCTTTCATGAGTGTCTTTAGGAAATGTGACCAAAACTAGGATGAATGCTGTTTCTGAGTGCCACCCAAACATAACAGTGTGTCTTCGTCCACCATATCCGGCACCATGAGACTTCTGGGCTTCCCCAAATTCTAACTGACTGTGAAAGGTAAACATTTTGAATCCATTCAGGGCATCAAGGAGGCCATCACAGCACAACTAAAGACATAAAAAGACCGTCCAGAGCTGATTCAGAAAGTGGCAAAAACGATGGCACAAGCGTGTTCAAAGTGAGGAGGAGATTAGTGGCAATGTGACCTTTACAGTCATCATTTCTTAATTTGAACATTCATTGTATTTTTATCACACCTCATATTTTGACTCACCAAATATTTATTGAAACTTGCTAGCATGTGCCAGGCCCTGCACTGGGGCATGGGAGTAAGTAGATAACCATGGTACAGCCTCTGGCCTCAAGAAAATTAGTCCACCAAGAAAAGATAAGCAGACCATTGAGACATTGGGAGGTAAGGACTCTAGTAGAGGCTCCATTCCACAATAGTCTCCCACTGCTGTTCCAATAGATTTATGTTATAGTCTCATTTAATAAGACATAGGACAGTTCTGAAAAATTCTATTAGTAATGATCTCATCTTGAAGGTGAGAAAAGGAAAGCAAGGTGTCATTCTGTTTTGAAAATTTTCTCACCATATACTATTAATATCACTTATTTTGAAAGAGAATTAAAAGACACATTGATGTCCTATAATTCTAATGAGATAACATCAAACTGACGAGCAAGTCTTGACAAAAATAAAATTTCGATAACCAAACTCTAACTCCACAAGAAATCATCCCCTTTCTCTGTGCCTTAAAGAAAAATGAATCAATAAAAAAATAAGCGCATCCCTTCTACCCCACACGTAGCTCAAGTGTATCAACAGCCAGTGAGGAGTTAGCATGAATGTGTCAGCAAGAACAGGATGGGGAGCTGTGTGAGTACTGCGCAGAGACACTAAACCACCCGCTCTCGGATTGTTTTTAATTCTCCTCTAATATCTCCTAAATTGGAGTTTGCGGGGTGTGGTACGGGAATTACGTGGCTGAATCCACTTCCTCTCCACTGTTTTCATCTTGTGAGGAAAATGCCCCGGCTGATCCTGAATGTTTAGGCAAAAGAGAGGTGGATCTGTCCACATCACCAAATCAACAAGATGGATTTATTCCTGTTTCAAGAGCCTGGTGAGGAAAGTGATCAGTTTGGTCAAAACATATAACTAAGCAAACACACAGAAAAATTGGACCTGAAGCCACTGTCCAATAAGCACTTACCACACTGCAAACATGTTCCTCCTTGTTAAATTCCATCCTCTCCTAAGGTCGAGTGTCACAGACCAAATGGAGGAAACGTAATTTCCCTCCCCGATATTCATATGCTGAAATCATGTATTGGTTAAGGTTACCTAGAGGAACAGAATCAATAAAAATATATATCATATATGTCTATAAAATTATGAAAGGGGATTGACTGCAAGATCAGGGCCTGGATAGTCCACAGTGGCTGTCTATGTACTAGAGACCCACAGGACACACCAGCTGCTCAGCCCAAGGAGCTGGATGTCTCAGAAAAAGAGGGACCAAGGACACAGTGTCAGTCAGAGACTGAAGGCCCGGATGCTTCGGTGTGCGTTGTGCCGAAAGGCTGAACAAGCTGGAGCCTGGTGTCCACAGTGATGGCAGCAGCAAATCATGCACCAAATGGAGCTTTCCAAACTTCCTCTTCGTTCCTCTTTTCACTCTACCTGGCTGCAAGTCAATGGATGGCGGCACTCAAAATCAGGATGGGTCTCCCCGCTCTGTTTGCTGGCCTACATGCCAATCACCTCTGGAAACATCCCACAAACACACCCAGAAGTTGTGTTACTCTGCTAGGCATATCATAATCCAGCTAGAATCACAGTTAACAAATCCTAACACCCACAGTAATAGGAGTTTTAGAAGAGGAATCTTTGGGAGTCATTAAACCACAAAAGCGAAGGTCTTAGGAACAGCATTACCACCACCCCATTATAAAAAGGATCGCAGAGAGCTCTCCGACTGCCATGTGAGAATACCACAAGAAGACGGCATTCTGCAACCTGGAAGAGGCCCTCACCAGGACACAGCCTGCTGGCACCCGAGCCTCGCTCTTCCAGACTCCAGAATGATAAGAAATAAGTTTCTTTTGTTTAGAAGCAATCCAGCCTATAGTACTTTGTTACAGCAGCCCAAACTAAAAGAAGGACCAATTATCTTCATTGTGTCCCCAGGGTCTAGTACCAGTATGTTTCCTCTGCATGAGAAGCTCTGAAATTTGGCTGTATTGAGGGAATGAAAGACTCCCCGAGGAAAAGAAAGAAAGAAAGAAAGAAAGAAAGAAAGAAAGAAAGAAAGAAAGAAAGAAAGAAAGAAAGAAAGAAAGAAAGAAAGAAAGAAAGAAGGAAGGAAGGAAAGAAAAGAAAGAAAGGAAAGAAAGAAAGAAAGAAAGAAAGAAAGAAAGAAAGAAAGAAAGAAAGAAAGAAAGAAAGAAAGAAGGAAGGAAGGAAAGAAAAGAAAGAAAGGAAAGAAAGAAAGAAAGAAAGAAAGAAAGAAAGAAAGAAAGAAAGAAAGAAAGAAAGAAAGAAAAGAAAGAAAAGAAAAAGAAAGAAAGAAAGAAAGAAAGAAAGAAAGAAAGAAAGAAAGAAAGAAAGAAAGAAAGAAAGAAAGAAAGAAAGAAAGAATTCCTGAGGGAGAGTGTCCTAAAGCTCAATCTTCTTTTTGCTACTGGTGTTATAATATACTCTATGAATCAATTGCAAGTTACAGCTCTGGGTGAGCTCTACTAGGCTGCTACAAAATGAGTATAATGATAGACAGAATATGATCAACATGGAAAATAATAAGCTTCTGCTTGATTGACTCAACTTTTTCTGAGAACCATGAAATGCCAAAGTTCCCACACTCCACCACAAATGCAGTCAGATCAGGGTGCCTTATTCATCCCTGTATCTCCTCCACCATCTTCTAACCACGGCCCCATCTCTGTACACTGGGCAGTCTTCAGAACTCAGTAAATCTCATCAACGTTTGTAAATTGCCTAGCACTTCTTTTTCTATTAGTAGTACATCTTTGCAGCACATAATGTTTACATTCCTTGTGTGGAGTTGGTACATGTACCTTTATTTATAGCTAAGTATGTTGTAGGGAAGGAAATATATAATCCTAGAAATCTTCATACACATGAAAATCTCAAAGAATCAAGGAATCACAAGTCATATGGAATGTACACTAAAAATTTTCAGTAGAGAAAACTAAACATCTCATTATCAGAAAGTAACTGAGTCTGTTGCAAGTATATTTGTTATTATTTTTGTAGGATTTCCTTATAACTTTACTGCATAGCATTTTCGAATTGAACAGAAAACAATTTAAATCATTGAAATTCAACTGCCCATTTGCTCCAAAAGGAAATTTGTTCAGTTGTTTATTTGTTTCTCCAAAAGGAATAAATGGTTCCCTGCATGCAAAATTGAATTCTTCTGATGGTATTTCAATTGCTAAGTGTATCTAAAAGGTAGAATTATCTGAGATTTCATTGGAGTTTTATTGAATTCTTTGATTTTGTCTAGGCACACATAGATGTCAGGTTTTTGTTACTGTACTCTAGATATCATTCACTACAGATATCATTCATAGCCACCCAGATAAAAACCAGGTTAGCCACAGTTCAGTTTTTTCTCTCAAAAGTGGTGTCTTTTAACCATTTGGACGAAAAGTCTATATTCAGTTTACATTCAGCATGGCTTCTAGTTGCTTCTCTTATGAATACTACATTGCAAGTAAATCAATTCTAATTTTCTCAAAACCAAAAAATTACTCATGAAAAATTTCAGTGATAGCAACACCGATCCAGCATGAAAACTGAAACAACTTAAAATTAATTACTTACTCTGTTTCCTCACCCATTCAGTGTTAGGAATAAAATAATTCCAAACACCCAGCCCAGATTCCACATCAGTAAAACTGAGGTACTTCGTCATCCTTTTACACCAAAGACTCTTTTTTTAAACACAGTTATGCAAGCTCCCCAAATAAAAAACGCACTTTATGTTATGCAATGATTTAATGATTGTGTCATTCAAACTCTCCTATCTTTTAGTCAATATTATTTATTTGATGAAACCCAATGAATATTTTATGTTAAATTAAATAGCCTAAAGATTTTCAATATAGCTTAAACTTCTTTTAGAGATGATACTTGGAACCCAGATGGAAAATATGGAAACTGTAGTGTGCACGATGTTTGGTCCATGATCTGTTAAAAATCATAACAACTTTCTGTCTTAGTCATTTTCTCATCACTAAGTCACAATGCTCAACATGCACAACTTCAATGAGGAGAGATTTTGTGGTTCGGTTCTGTTCTGTTCTGTTTTGTTTTGTTTTGTTACATATTCCTGGCTGGCCTTGAACTATGTGGCCCAGGCTGGCCTTCAACTAGCAGCAATCCTCTTGCCTCAGCCTCCCATGCTGGGATTCAGTCCATAGTTGGCTGGCTTCAAGGCAGTAAGGACATGGTGGGAGGGTCTAGCAGAGGAAGGCTGCTCATATCACGGGGATCAGGAAGCAGAGAGAGAAGGCAGGAGCCAGGAAGGGAGATGGACCCTTCCAGGTCATGCCCCGTGTGGCCCACCTCTAAGCAGGAGCCACCTCCTAACAGCACACTCGGCAGCTGGACTCATTCACAGATGAATCCATCGATGCGTATAGACCTCACAGTCCAACCACCTTCCAAAGGCCCCTCTTCTAAACTCACGAGAGTTTCGGGGGACACTCTAGGTCTAAACCATAATACTTGCATATATTATCTAATGAATAAATTTATACATATATATTAAATATCTCTGACATATATAAGAACAATTATTGCAAAAGCATTTTTAGAGTAAAAGATAAATGAGTTATAAAAATTAGTGTGAAAAAGTATCTGAGTGTCCCAAGTGTATCCCTTCTGGTTAACTTTGAAGGATCCATATTCTGAAATAAATTACATTAGCCCATCTTCAAAAACAAAAATGTTTTTCACTTATTACAGTACCTTGAAATACTCACTTGTTAGTAATTTTCAGTTGTTCTCGTTGGTTTACTTCTTGCAAAGATCAGGTTTCGAGCACCGTGCATTCGATTCACTCAAAAGCACGTGCTGATGCAGCTGGCCTGTATAGAGAACGGAGAGAGAGCAAGTGTGGCAATGAGTGGACGTGATTAGCACAGACCAGGCCGTACTGAGGTGGGTCTGGAGAGATGCCCAGCAGCCAGCTCTGTAGGTGGACTCTGACCAGGCGTCGGCTAATTATGAAGAACCTGAGACACAAAAACAAAACTCCCTTAAAAGGGAGAGACAAAGAAGGGAGTAGGCACCAGCATCCATCGGGGTCCAGTGAGTGTGTGGCATCCACAGTGACTGTTGTCAATAGAGATAATTTAATATAAATCACTGTTAAAGATATACAGAATAGCCAAAAAGGCTAAGACAGAACTCTAAGGTACCACGTCGATTATCGACTGCAGGAAGCCACTACCTCTCCTGCACTTGGAAAACAAAGGGAAGGGGTTGGGATTATTAGAATTCAGATGCTTGGAGGTGCAGTGTCCTGTGCCTAAGACTCAGATATTTGAGGGACAGGGGACCGTGGAACCGTTCGCCCGCTATGTCTCTGAAGGAACTGGACAGGGCTGATCTTACTAGAGAAACCGCAAACTGGACTCGACTGCAGTTGGCAGGCCGGAGAGAGGCACAGGTGTCCCCGCATGAACCTGCCAGAAAGGAGCAAATTCATCACGAGCCGCACAGCTCCCCTGCTACCCCCACTGGCAGATCCTCAATCCCAGACTGCTAAGCGAGCAGAAATGTAGTTGGCAGAGTCCAAGCCTGTTGTGGTTTAGACCTAGAATGTCCTCCCAAAGTCTAATGTGTTCAGAGGTCGGACTTTTGGATCCCGGGGGCACTTTATTCATTCAGTGAATTAATCCACCAATAAGTTCAGTCGGTGGAGTCCGATCAGAAGAGGGAGGTCACTGGAGGCAGGACGTGAAGAATATTTCTCCTCCCCGGCCCTTCCTTCTCTGTCCACTTCCTGGCTGCCCTGAGTCGAGCGATGCCCTCTGCCATCCTGCTTCTGCCTTGGAGCCAGCCAGCCGTGGGCTGAAACCACAGGCCGAGATAAACCTCTCCTCCTTCCACTTGCAGGTATCAGATATTGTGTTCCAGAGACAAGAAATTCACTAAGACAAAGCCCAGCACCGCAGAGCAAGCTACAGAAGAGCTGGCACAGAATGGCTTATTCCAGTTCAAAGGAAGAGGTTCAAGAATGGTTCCATAGATAAAGCTGAACTGAGTCATGGAAGCTACTTTTTACTGCGTAATTACAATGTTTCAATCATGGTTTTAAGCACTTTGAATCCATCAGTTCATTTAATTTAATCTTCATAATGACCCTTTGAAGTAGATATTATTATCCCCAGTTTACAAATAAGAAAAAGAAAACAGAGGTTCAGGAAAGTTAGATGAACTGATCAAAGCTATATAGTCGGGTGATGGGGGACCCAGGACCCAGCCCAAGTCTATGTGTCTCAAAATTATGTGCTCTCAACCATTACAATCTTGAAAGATGAGGAGCTGTTTAATAAGTGGAACATTGGAGAAAGGTCATTCAAAGCAGAGAGAGAAGCATAACGAAAAGCACAGGGTTATAAAATGGACTGGCGGAAGTAAGAAATTATTACTTATAATTTCTTGGAAGTAAGAAATTATTACTTATAATTTCTTGGAAGTAAGAAATTATAAGAAGTTTTACTCTAAAGTAAAAGTGACACAGAATGGCTGGTTCTGGGATCATGAGAAGCCAGGCCAAGGAGGACTTTGTGGAGCATGTTGTTTTTTTCCAGTATCATGTTTTGCACATACTTTTATTTGTTGAATAAATGAATATTTGTCTATATGTACATAATCACATAGAGCGAGCACTAGATTTAGAGCAAAATATTTGGGTTCTAATATGCAAAGCCACTTACAACTACAAGGGCTTAGGCAAAGAACTTAATCTAAGCTCAGCTTCATCACCTGTAAACGAGGCTATACAGACCCAAACAGTCCTCCACGCAGGTTTACTGCAAGGTGTGGAGCGTGTTTTAATGGATCAACTCGATCCTCTGGGCAGTCGGGTCCCATTTGGTAAGTCAAATCCACACATTAAATAAGGGTTCCTAAGAAGCTGGACCTGGTGGCACATACCTGTAATCCCAGCGTCTGGGAGGCTGAGGCAGGAGGAGTGCCACAAGTTTGAGGCCAGCCTAGACAAAACAATGAGACCCTGTATCACTAATAAATAAATAATTAAATAAGAGTTTCTAAGTACCAATTGTCCTTGATCTAAAATTTGTCTTTTCATTTATAAAAATTAATTTTATTTCAACTGAGTCTAACATTTTAGTCATTATATGTGAGCTATATATGATTATCCTTTGGGAATGAGGCAGAACAGAAAGATGACAAAATTTGGGTCATAGCTGAAATTGGTAATGTGTACATAAAGAAAATCTTGTGCATTTGAAGATTTGTCCAAGAATTTGTGCACATACATCAAAGAACTACAATATGATATTGGCTAAGGAGGCAAATTAATTTTCATCTATGTGGAGCCATTAAGAATGAGAATGAATATGCCATGAAGAATTAAGGGCAATTAAAAACACTTATGAGTTTTTAATGTGTACAAAGCAAACTATAACATTTTATCATCATAAAGCAACCAGTATTTGTAATATTTAAATGGTCGTATGAAAATTAGAGAGAATACTTTAAATCAAAGAAAAATAATTCCTTAGCTTTATCATTTCCAAAATATTTTTCCTGATTAATCATCTGAGCTAGAGAATAGTCTTACTCAGGAGAGATAGCTATAGCTTCAATTTGCAATACCCAGAGACATTTGGTGGTAAGCCCAAGATCACACAGAAAGGTAAAGAAGGAGAATGACACTTAGATCAGTGACTCCCAATATCAATACCACCTCCTGCCAGACAATGGACAAAGCGGTGTGTTTGTTCCTGCCCGCCAGTACAACATATGCTATGTGTTCACCTTATATCTTCCAGATAAAATAGCCAAGAAAATGTATAAACTCATACAGTAAGCTATACTTTTGTTGTACGTACATGCATCACATTCTTGCAGGTATTATTATGTTTTTATACATCTCGATATCACTATCAGTCCACACACTCCTTGAGAGACAAGACTGTATCTTATACTAAACACATTTTTGTACTCAGAGAATTTAATAAAATGCCTTGTAATACCCACACACTCACGTGCGCGCGCACACACACACACGTACAATATGTGAGCTGAATTCAAGCATATCTATACCACAAATTTAACTACTTTTACAATGTCGTCAACTGAGTCAAACCCCTTGTGTAAACTAACCAAGACAAGTTAGTGGCAAACCCAGAGCTAAGCTCTAGACACAGTAACAATGACATACTGAGACTGAACAGTCTTTTCTTAGGCTTCTGTTTCACTCGTTGTCTATTTAGATGGCTTCCATTGTGATTAAACATACTGTGTCAGAGTCCTAAATCAATGCACACACAGCTTACTTGACATGTATGTATTGAGCCCCTGCTAGATTTTTAATAAAAATGTTACATATGAATGAATGAAGGATGCCAGCAGCAAGTAGCCCAGTGACACTGTAAAGACACTGAGCTATGGAGCCCAGGCTCCAGGCATTGATTTCCACACCAAGCAAGACTATCAGTTGTGCTTCCAGCTCCTTGGAGTCTCCCCACTGATTTGAAAAGTGCACAAGTCACATGCCGAGTCACTGACATGCACATCAACCACAGAAAGATGCTAACTTGCTGCCGCTGAGATAGTAACAAATTGAGATCTTACTTTAACAGCCCGGTCCCATCAGATTCACTCATCAGCTATTGTAGAAGAGAAATGTCCCCTCGCACTAGAAATCTCATTGTGATTCCTTGTCTCTCGCTCTCGTAGCACAAGGTCAGCAAGCATTTGGAACTTTCAGGGCCAGGCCGGAAAGTGAACGAATGAAGACACCTTCTCTCTGGAAACAGATGTGTTGTATCGCTGGACTCTAATGATAGAAAATGCTCTTTATATTGCATTCTTTAATTACACTCAAACCCTATGATTAACAAAGTTTCACTAATTTGAAACTTCATTTAAAGATAAGAAGAGTTGCTTGTCTTTATTCCTAAACAAAGACCAAAAAGCCATCTCTACTTTTTCAATTCCCTAGTGAATGTTTCTAAAATGTTGTCTAAGATTTTTTCAATATTTTATTGTGATTATTTTCTACTATTAATTTATCCCGTGTCTTTCTGTTTTTAAACCTAATACTAGATAATCACCATAGCCTAAGAACCTTATGTGAAATCATTCTCAGTGTTTCTCAAAAGCCCTTTTAATAAGAAGTTCAGATACTGCCAAGTAAGGAGCTAGCAAAGAGCTGAAGACACTAACATAACGCCAGTAAAGGAATCTCAAAAGCAAATGTAAAGAAATGCCACTTGACCGTGTACAGCACCTTCTTATCAAAATTATGTCAAAGACACTTTGTAAGCTCATCCGTGACCACTCAGTGTTCAGTTCCAGCCACTCAAACTGCAGAGTGTAATTCCACTTCCTCTGTGTAGTACTTCCATAGTGTACCTTCATCTCACAAAACTCACATAAGATGTTTTGGAAGAATCACAGTTTTCAGAGGTTTCCTGCCAAGCTCAGCACATTGAAATAGACTGAACAGAATGAACAACACAAATAATTTAATAATTAGAGCTGCATGTTCACAATGTAATGTAAGCGCTCTCCTGTATAATTACAGGCCTGTCCTCCATGTTGGAATTGCCTGTGTTAAACTTCACAGTTCATGTAATAACAGCCCTATAATCCTACACTATCCCACAAAGATATATCCTACACTACGCAAAGACTTTTCCCCAAAAAGGAAATTTTGAAACACTGGAAAGAAAAGTGCAACTGTTAACTAATATGACAAATGGCAAAGTGACATTTCAACCAAGTGTAGCTGTGATTAATGTATGTACAAACATCCATTCAATAGAAAAATCTCTATAGTACTAAATAGAAATTCTGACCAAATCATGAGTTGTTATGACAAGTCCTCATTATTTTTACAATGCAGCAAAACACTATCCAGTTGGAATCTGAGTGGTTCAGCCTACTTGTGGAAAAATAAGGATAGAAGCCCCTGAACAAATATTTACACTAGAATGGGTGCCTACTCTAAAAATGGCCTCTCTGAGCCCTGATAGAATTACTGTAGTACAGAGTAGGGAAAATCATGGTTGGATGAACTAATGGTGGATATTTAATCCAATTAGCATAATCAGATTTCTTCGACTGAAAATTTAGAATTGGAATCAAGTACCCAGCCAGTCAGCCACATACAAACCTGGGGATTCTGGAGTTTGACAGGAAATGAGCCCTTGGGTGGAGAGGAAGAGAGAAGTAGAGAATGGACATGATGGTTTAGCCGTTGTTCAGCTCCTTTTTCGATGCCCTGATGGTACATTCCTGCTCCTGGGATACATTCCCTATGCTGTTTAATTCTACTTGAGCTGAATTGTTATGTAAAACTATAGATTAAATTAATTACTCATATTTACTCTTCCATAGGTCTATAGCTTATCTCTTTATCCAAAGTACAAGCTCTCTAAGAGCAAAGACTCTTCTTTATACTCCTTGGTACTCATACGATACCTTGAACACAATAAGCAAACTTCCAAGTATTTGCTCATTCATTGAGACTCTACATTCACATCTTTCTTACTTTTTACTGAAAAATGTTATTGTGAGTTGTATCATGGTAGTTTATAATTATGATCCATTTGTGACCTACATATAAGTACATATGTTGCTTGTGGCATGCTTCCTCAGTATTTGCAAACGCCAGGGATTAACCTCCGGGCTCTGGTTTCCAACTTTTGGATGACAGACTGTATTGTGTGCTGTTCTGCATATTACTGCAGCAAGTAGTCCATGTTAAAATGCAAACTAAGAAAACTGAAGAGAAGCACTTTGTAGACAAGGTACACAGTTAAATAGCCTTCCCCAGGGAGGCGGTCAGAGCCCGTTTCCACCACAACAATCCAAGAAAACAGTCCATGAAACCAGATGAGAAAGAGTGCAACAAGTAATCGCATTGCTAAAGAGTAGGTCATGGGAAAGAAAAGGGTTAGCTTTCAGAGATTCCTCCTTTCTTTCTTAAAATATCTTTCCCACCTGTAATTATCGGTCCTTTCAGAATTAGCTCTTTGAGCCATTTGGGATAGACCATTGACAGCTCTATTTGTGTTTTTTTAACCCCGAAGTAACCACAAACAGGTTCCTTTGTTTATTCATTTCAAGTCCTCATACTCTTTATCTTTCCAGTCTCAATAACTAGCATCAGTATTCTTGTGACTTTACCCTTCCATCACAGAAACAATCACCTGACAGTACTCTTCAGTTTCTCTCATTTCTGTTTGGTTCGCCCCCCACAACACTTCCAGTTCTAAAGTCATGTGTTTCTGTTCTACTCCTTTATTCAAAAGCCAATATAGGAAGCCTCAGTGTGGGTGGCAATGTAAATTAGTATAGTCATTGTGGAGAACGAACTAAAAATAGACATACCATATGAACAGCAATCCCACTACTAGGTTTATATCCAAAGGAAATGAAATCAGCATGCCGAACAATTACCTATATGTCCATGTTTACTGCAGCACTATTCACAGTAGCTAAAATATGGAACCAGGGTAGGTGTCCATCAGCACATGAGTAAATAAAAAAGTAATATATATACACACAGGGCTAGGGATTTAGCTCAGTGGTCAGAGCGCTTGCCTGGCAAGCACAGGGCCCTGAGTTCGATCCCCAGCATCAAAAAAAAAAAAAAAAAGTAATATATACACACAATGGAATATTATTACTATTCAGCAATAGTATTACTAAGCAATAAAAAATATGATATTATGTCATTTGCAGCAAAATGAGTAGAACTAGAGAACATTATGTTAAGTGAAATAAGCCAGGCACAGAAAGACAAGTACTGTATGTTCTATCATATATAGAAGCTGAAAAAGAAGTTAACCTGAAAGGTACCAGAAATGACTCTTGCAAGAACAACTGTGTGGACAGGAGTGTCCTATTCAGAGGTGGAGAAAAATACTTGAGAAGATTATAAAGTCTAAAAAAAAAAAAAAACTTTTGTTCAATATGATAAAATGAGAACATTTTAAAACTCTAGCTCTTCAGGATGATAGACCAACAATTTAGAAAGGATATGTGCCAAATAGTTCAGAGTTGCTAATTCAATTTTATGGTATTTTTATTCATCTATATTTTCTAATGTTTTAGTATAAATAGATATTACTTTGCAACATAAAAACATGGGTATATTAAACAAGGTATTGTAAAGAATCTTGAATGTGTGCATCAGCCATTATAAGGCTTAAGTGAAACAAGATGACACAAGACTGCAGCAACAAGTAACAATTTTCACATTTTTCTGAGACCATATGATTCCTATTTCTTCTTTAAAAACTAAAAACATTACACATTAGTAAAAACAAATGAAGTAGCACCATCTGAGATGCACCTGGCAAGGTGTAGCAAAGCGGTATGTGAAGGCCCACCACCTCTACTCAGCTGTTACCTACAGTCTTAACTTTCTCGCCACTGAGGAAAGCAAGAAGTAGGACTGCTTCTCATGGCCCCACAGAGCTCATCAGGAGTGCCGAGAAAACAAGGTAAATTACTTCTCATGAATTTAAGAGAAATGCAAATTAAAACTGCATTGAAATTTCATCTCATCTGAGTCTGAATGGCTACCATCAAGGCTACAAAAAATAAATGCTAGTGAGGATGTGGGGAGAAAACCTTCTATACTGCTCGTGGAAATGTAAATAAGTACAGCCACTATGAAAAGAGCATGGAGTTTTCTTTAAAAACTGAAAATAGAATTATTATTTAATCCATCCACACCTATGTCCCTGAAGGAATTAAAGCCTGTATACTATAAGGATATCTGTATACCCATATATATTGCGGCACACTATACAACAGCCAAGATATTCCAGCCCATCAAATGAATGGATAAAGAAAGTGTGGTATGACTGAAAAAATACAATGTGTTTAAATTTTTTTAATTTCCTACTGTAAAAGATACATTGCCATTTATCCCCCCAAAATACTCCTCCTCACTTCCAACAGGCTTATTCCATTGTAAGAAGGCTTAAACGAAACATACAACTTTCTGAAGCAGCTCCGGAAGTCCTTTTTCACAGGTGTCCTTAGTTGTACCATCGTGGCTGCCTGATGTTCTGAATCTATTTAAAATGTTTGCCTTTCATGGTCATTTGACTTTGGGGAAGAGCCAGAAGGCACACAATCCCACATCCTGCGAACAAGATGGTTGAGGATATACTGTAACATTTTTACAAGACTCCCTCTTCATTGGGTGGCACTCAGAAGCAGCATTTACTGTATTTTTTGTCACATTTCATTAAGACATTCAGAAAGTGGACTTCCAGAATTGCTTCAGAAAGTGGCAAAAACAAAGAGATAAGCACGTTCAAAGTGAGGCGGAGTATTTTAAGGGGGATTACGGCAATGTAAGCATCCACTGTATATTTTGATCATCCCCACATATAGAAAATGGAGTATTATTCATCCATAAAAAAGAAGGAAATTTTGTCATGTGCAGAAAAAGATGGGTCTAGAGGTCATCATATTAACCAAAATCAACCAGATTCACAAAGTATCACATGTTCTTCTTAATATGTGCAATCTGAAAAAGACAACAAGAAAGTAGAGACTACTTTTAGACTACAGAAAGAGAATAAGGGGGAGGAATGTAAGGACAAGTAATGTGGGAATAAATATGATAATTATATATATTAATTATATACATTAAAATGACAAAAAATGTGAAACTAGGAGGGAAGGGGGTTGGTGGAGGGAAATGAGTAAAGTATGTTACATGCATGTGCAAATCAGCCAAAACGAAACACACTGATCTGTACAACCAATATGCATGAACAAAATGTGGAAAAATAAATATCAAAAAATAAAAATTAAAAAGAACATATGCAAAGCAGAAAAAAAATTATGAACTTAATTGTTTGAATGTGAGCCTCACTTCTGCTTGAGGTGTTCTGATTCATATCATTTTACCATTGAATATATGTATGTTTTTTATTTGTTTATTTTTTAACTTCAGCTGAAAGCTTTTAAAATGACTATAGATTGTTAGCTCCCTTTGAAAATGAGGAAAATACCTCACAGCAGTCAGTATTTGAGAAACTAAAGCAATGGTATTAAAAGTCCAATGCTCACTAGTAGCAGTGAGGAAGGGTCAGCACCCAGCAGCTGACACTCAACACGGCATCGTGGGATTTTGCTCACCACATGAGCTCCATCTTTTCCTGGGTGCCCAACTATGTTGGGCGTAGCTCTGTGGCTCTGTGACTGAAGATGACAGCTGTGGAATTGGACCAAAATTATGGACTTGGGGTTTAGATAGAATCACAGATTGAGTTTGGGAGATGAGGAGAGGGGAGGCACAGACAGTGACCACCAGAGGTCTGGTATGAGCAACCACACGGACAGAAGGGCCTTATAATGACATAGAGAAATTATTAAACAGCTAAGGAAATCATACTGTTGAAAGGAAATTTTTGGTCAGTAGGACATCTTGCTACGGGTGAAAACAGTGGAATGTGAATGGAAATTGTGTTTACCGCTCACTACCCTTGTCCTTAAAAGTCTCCCTTGTGTACCATCTTTCATTCTTTTTCTCCACCTGTTAGCTAAACACAGAGATTCCAAGGCCCTCTTCTCAGGTGGAGTCATAAAATGGAAGGAGACTGTATTCCTGAATGACCAAACAGGAAGTAGATTAATTTCTTACTGTTACTATAATACCCAAACAAAAACTCTGTGGTTTAAAACAATATAATTTATTCTCTTGCAGTTCTGAGGGTCAGGAATCCTAAAATGGGTCAACCACAGCTATGTTCCCTCTGAGGGCTTAAAGAAAGAATCTGTTCCCTGCCTTTTCTAACTTCCAGAGTCCATATGCATTTCCTGGGGCTTGTGGGCCCATTCTCCCAGCAGCACAGTGCCTCTCAGTCTCTCTCTCCTTCTGCTTCTGTGTCTATCTTGCCTCCCTCCTTCCTCTGTAGGGGTCCTTATAATTATATTTGGCCCACCAGATAATCCAGGACGATCATCCTCTGTCAATATCCTGAACAGCTCCAAAGTCTCTTTTGCTAACTAAAGCAATAGAGCACAGGTTCTAGGACTTGAGATATGAACAGCTTTAGAGGGGAGGGTCATTATTCTGTCTACCACAGGAGATACTTTGGACTTCACATGTGTGAAAGGAAAACTTCTATCATGTTATGCACCAACACCAGGGGGTCTGTCTCCTACTAGCTGATATTACTTTATGTAATAATATCTGTAAATAAAACAGTACACGTCTGTTCCTAGCTAGACTATCATTAGGGCAGCAACCCTACTTAACTCCATTTTGTTCACAAAACTTGCCCTCTACATACTAACATGCAAT
The DNA here is from genome assembly GCA_004026905.1 of Hystrix cristata. Lineage (NCBI taxonomy): Eukaryota > Metazoa > Chordata > Mammalia > Rodentia > Hystricidae > Hystrix > Hystrix cristata. The sequence continues at coordinate 27,659 of PVJO010016538.1, forward strand.
GATGCGCTAACATTGTTTACTAATGAGATGAGAGCATGTTAATAATGGATAGAAATAGCCTAGGAGTAGCTCAAGATTTCATTTTAGCAGATAGCTTTAACCTTTTCCCATATTAAAACTTTAATCAGAACTTTTAACACCTAAGAAAAATTGGCTCATTTACATCTTACCTTTCTTTGTGTGAATGATTTATGGTAAAGGTACTGCCAAGAAATGAAATGGTACAAAATGAAGCAAGGGCTCACCAAGATACGTGTGAGACCAATAACTCATGAACAAGGTCTAAGTAATCATACACTTAAAGTTCATTTTTTTCTCCATTTCATGTAATGTGGGAGTTTGGAACTATTATTCCAAGGTCAAGTCAACCTCAACATCTATGTATTTTACTTTCTATAAACTTTCCATTGCAATCATGATTGGATTATCTCCAAATGTTGTTTTTATGAGAAGAAAAATAAAAGATGAGTTAGGATTGTGTTCCTTTTGGACATTCATCACCCACAAATTCCTTATTAGTCTAATGACTGTTCACTGGGGGGAAAAAAAACTTCTTAATGTACTTTCATGTTTTCCAATTTAGAAAAAGAACAGGACTTTAATGTGAATGCATTTTTAACTTTTTCTATGCTTTAGGGAAGCTGCTTTTAGAAGGAAAATGTAATGAATGTTTTTAATCATACTAAAATGGTTTGCCAAGAATCTGCGGTTTCATTCTGCTGTTCACTGACAACAAAATAGAAAAGACCAAACATATTTATCAGCTAGGGCTCTTCATTTCTCAACATGGCTACCTATTTTTTAAATATATTTGAAAGATAAAACTCCTTTGGGGCATAGGAGCAAATAAGGCTGCCTGGTTAATTTTCACCACCTTCTTTTTCCACAAAAGTCTATATGGAGGATACCTCTCTTCCAAGAACTCCTGACCACATCTCTCCAAGCTGTTTCTCCCCCTCAGTACACACTTCACTATGCCCCACAGACACATAGCCTTCCCCTTTTCTTTAGTTTGTTCTCAATGTGCCCTTCAGGTTTTCAATAAATTCTTAATGTCATCCATGAAAATGTCACTGCTGAGATTTAAGTCCCATTTTTCTATGCAGGCCTTTAACTTCAAAGTAAACAGCCTGCTTTTCATAAGCTTGTCCTCAGATTTAAACTGAACAGAAATCATTTTCTTTTCCTTGGTTTGAATCAAAGTCTCAGCAATTCCCTCTAAATATCTCCATAAGGGTGTGCCCATCGCCTCACCATCTCCACTTCACAGCAGTGCTTGGTAACATGCAGCAACCAAACAGCAGTGATATTCTAATAATGCCTTTCTCTTCTCAGCCTAGAAGATACCAGGTATCAGGGGCAGAAAGATTTGAAGACTGTAATAAGAAAAATGATAAAGGCTTTTGCATACAATAAAAACACTGATGTATAAATGTTAACTGGTTCTTGAGAAGAGTGGAGGCAGAAAATAAATCATCTTAGACAGGGAGATTTTTCTTCCTCCTAAACAAGATACCTTGGTCCAGTCACTGTGGAAATCAGTGTAGAGATTCCTTAAAATACTACAACTAGAGGTTTCATTTGATCCAGCTATTCCTCTGCTTGGTATCTTCCCAGAAGAATTAAAATCCTCATACCACAGTGATATATGCACAACCATATTCATAGCAGCACAATTTGTAACAGCTAAGTTTTGGAAACAACCTAAATGCCCAACAACTAATGATTGGCTAAAGAAGATGTAGTTTTTCTACACAATGGAGTATTACTCTGCCATAAAAAGGATAAGCTAGAGACATTTGTAGGTAGATGACTGTACCTTGAGAACACACTCTTAAGTGAAATAAATCAGGCACTCATGAGTACATATCAAATTGTTTCTCTGATATGAGAAACCATAAGTGTAAATAAGGACAAAGGGGTATAATAGATATTATGTAAAAAAAATATATACATAGTATTCAAAAGAGAGGAGAACTAGATAGGGAAAAGAGGGATAAAGAAGGAAGGTTAAAAGGAAAGTAAGATGAAAGGGAAAAAAATGGAAAAATGTAAATAAACTTGTTGCAAATAGAGAGGGGTGGGTGAATGGAAGGGAGGGGAGGGGAAGGGGGGAAACCAAGATACGTCATGTACAGGTACAAAATAAGCATGTTGATTATGACCATTATGTATACAATCTACCAATACATGTTCTTGGCAAAAAAAATAAAAATAAAAAAATAAAAAAACAAGATACCTGTATAACTTCTTCACTGATATCCATAACTTTCATGAAGTCATCAGAAAGCATGATTTTAATAATAGTGTGTTCTACCATTAAACATACTTCAGAACACATGTGAGCAGTTATATAATATCACACACTGAAGTCTTCAATTTTAAGGAAACTCATAAGCAAGACCATTTTAAAATACTCTTTAGAGCAACTATTCTGTCCCTGCATCTGGTAACTTTGCCCTCTCAAGAACTACCCCAAAGGACATGAGACAATAGAACTTATTTTAAGGACTTCAGAATTCTACACTAAAAGGTATAACTAAAGACTCAAAGTATTACTATACAAACTAATTAGAGGGAGTTATGATCTAATTTAGTTCTGTGATGTGAAGTTGTTCTGAGTTGGTTTTATTGGAAATACAAAATCTATTATACTCCAAATTCAATTGCACAATTCCACAGCAAAGAATTGGCTAATCCGTACAGCTCTTCAATTTTCTTGCTAAGATTCAAAGTTTTGCTTATCTCGAGTTATGAAATATGAATTATTTCAGTGAATCAACCTCTAATTTCAAGGAGATTTGGGGAACAACTCTTTAATTAGTCTTTATCATGCTTGCTTAAACCTTGCCAGCCACCTCTCTCCTGAAAGTAAATTAAAGCAAGAGGAGAAAGAATCTGAATGACCTACCATAACATAGCTGGCTACTTGACAGATAAGTCTTCAAAAGACCCATCATTCTGAAGAATAATGTAATTTTTGTTCCAAACACTCAGCATACTCCGGGAAAGTTATAAGGCAGTGTGATGAAAAGATACAGTAATAATGTGTGTATGTGTGAATAGACTACCTAGGTAAGTGTCTATAACTGATAAGTAATGCATATTCATCATCATACATTTTTAATAGTTTTCCTGTCTTAAAAAATATTTCTTTACCTAAAAAGACATACAGACTCTTTATCATTTTTAATTATCACCAACATTGAACATATTTTTACTACCATTATATATTTTAATTGTTATTGTAAGTTATTTAATTGTTATTATAAGCCACGATGTATTAAATGAGCACCTAAAAAGCAAGCCTTCCCAGTTCCAGTATCAGTTTAAAAAGTAATTTTTATTTTCTTTTAGCCATCAGAAAACATATTTTAGGGGTTGGGAATTTAGCTCAGAGGTAGAGTGCTTGCCTAGCAAGTGCAAGGCCCTGAGTCTGATCCCCAGCACCCCCCAAAAAACCCATATTTTATAGAAAGACACAAAGGAAATAAACTTATGAATACTTCTATTTTATGACACATAGAAGCAGCTACGTTTGTGTGCTTCCAGATACTGTGCAAAGAACTTTAGGTGAATTATCTGATTTAATTCTCATAAAAACTCTTTAAGGATATTCTTCATTATCTACATTTGTCTAGTGAGGAATCAGAGGCCCAGAGAGGTAAAGTTACTTGCCCAAGCCACATAGCTAGAAGCTGGCCTATCATCCTGATCTGTAAGGGCAAAGTGCTTAACTCCTATACACACACATAGGCCCACCTGCTAATTGGCATGTGACAGCTACTCTTAAGCTGTGGTAGAGACAGTAAGATGTATAAATATAATTTGTGCCATAGTATAATGAACCATAGCCTAATGTTGATGTTGGCAAATGTTCACTCATTTTCCAAACCTTTTGTCTAGCCAAGGTTCTAATATAGACAGGATTTTACCAAAGAGATGCGAGCAAAACTAATGTTACCACTTGTGGGCCTGGCCTATAAAAAAAACTCCTAAAAGATTGTCCATGCTCACCAAACATCTCATCATCCCTGAAGTATATATTTCAATACTTATTGATATGGAAAATGATTAATTCTATGCCTTTTTAAGTGAAATTCATTTTATTATTATAATTAAGTCACATTTTAATGAGTATCTACTTTTTATCTCAATGTCTTTGAACTCAATAAATGACTTTGCTGATTTTAGACTGACATTAGACTTTTCCTGAGTTTTCTAATTGGAAAAGCTTGACTTCGGCTCATGATCCCCAACACAAGGCCGAATGGGCACTTTGGACAAAGTTTACAATAACTCCTTCCTCCTTATTACTGAGAACATCTCAAATTGAACAGCTTATCAGGTGGAGTTCAAAAGTCCCTTTCGTTTGAAATTAAATAATCATCAAATCCCCCTATTGCTATTAAAAGCCAGGATGCTCAACACTATAAACCCAAAAAATGAAGCCCAGTATTCCCCTGTGCAGGCTGCCCAAGCACTCAGAACCTAGTTACTCCTTAAGCACAAAATCATGCCCCTCTTTCGGGTTTAAACAGCTTGTGGTATAATAGGATCATCGAAGCTTGATTCAAAATCACTTTTTTAAAATGGTGTTTGTTGAAACAACATTTTAATCAAAAATGTTTAAGTCGGGGGATGAAAATTAAGATGTTTTCAGATATCTGTTCTCATAAATCTGTTCGCAAAGAGAAAAACTAGAAAATGAACATGTATACCTGAAATACCATGATTTGGAATAAATCATTATCCTTATTTCTAACCATATTACAAAATGACAAAAATGGTCAATTGAAGAAAGAGATTCAGGCCAGGGCATGCAAACTTCCTTAATGTTTATTCAAAACCCTGTGCATTGTGCATAAATACACTTTTCTCAGATTCCAGAAGAGATTCGGGGGCTTAGAAAGGTGTTCCATAGAGTTTCTGCCATTAAAAACAGTAAATCAGGTTTTTTTGAGAAACAAAAGAAGCCAATAAACAATAAACATTTCCCCTTTTAAACTACAGAAGTACCTCAGTGCTCATCATTAATTGGTTCCAGGAGGCACAACGAGAACCAAAAACTCAAGTACCAAACCAATTGTTTTGGCTGAAAAAGGTACTGATTCAGCAGGCAATCCACAAGGATAAATTGTAGCTTACACATAGCGTGTCAAATTTTCACATCAAAATGCATGGAGTGCCAAATTTGCAGAGCTTCGAGCAGTCACATACATACCAAGGTATGACTGTAATATTTGTCAAGTATGATTCAAGCAAAGATAGGTACTGCTAGAGAAGATCCACGGAGCACACCCACAGCTTAGCTTCTCATGTGGCCGAAAATAGGTGCCGGAGTGCGCGTGGTCACTGAATAGTTACATGGGACTTTTGTTGTCAGCCACTCAGTTTCATTTACACCCATAATGGACTATTGGTTAAACTCAGGTAGTTTACAGAACATCAACATTAATACTTCATTTAAAGAGGAGCTTTAAAAGTGGTCATTCTGAAATTGTACCTCATCATGATCTTTTCCAGAATTCTAAATTGTATTTACCTGATTAAAATTCTTATATAGCACCTGAAGATACATCAAATACTTTAAATAAGAAGATGAAATCGAGTGATGATTATATTAAATTCGGCTCCCTAATTCGTTGGAAATACAGTTTGCTCACATCTGAAAGGTATTACAGAGAAGCACTTATAAAATAGCAGGAAGAAATGTTTCAGAGCTCATTATAAGGAAACAAAACACGAAAAATTAGAAAACAAACCAACTGTTTATTTAAAGTACAAAATGAAAGCATTCCAAATGCCAAATTTAAAATTATGTATATCATTTTCTTCTACTTTAGAGGTCACCACACAAAATTTAATCTTTTCCTTTTTCCTGCTATCCAAATGACAAATACAGACGATTCTGAGAAAGGCCTTGTGGGTAACCTTGTGCCGGTCCTCATTCCTAACTATTAGGTATCATCAGAACTTAAAGACACAACCACTGATCAAGTCTGTGACAATTTAAACATCAAAATAAATGCTGGGGACCAAGGATGTAGCTCAGTGGTAGAATGCTTACCTAGCAAATGTGTTCCAACCCCAGCGACACAAAAATAAAAATAAGCAATGATAATAAAAGATTATAGCCTATTTAGTAAGCTAGGAATTCAAAAGTTTATATTACATGAGTAAGCATGTGTCTTTTTCCTTAGATGAGAATGGCAGCTATTACACATAGAAGGAAAGGTAGAGCTGGAAGTACATTATTTGGCAACTATTAGAGTAGTTGTTGTTTGAGGCAGGAAGCTTCAAATTATGCTGAACCTAATGAGTAAAGGTTTGATGGCAACCAGGCACTTATTTCCTGGTTTCAAAGTATCACACCCATTAAACGCTTGGTAAATTCAAAGGAGACATGATTCACTCTGTAATCAAGAGAACTGGATTGAGACCAGCATTACTAGTCATGGAACAATTGAAGTAATGTCCCACCTGATAGAATGCACTGGGGTAAGTAGCACCATATCTGAGATAGGTGCTGCCAAAGCTGCAGCTTGGGCCAGCCGTAGTGGTGCGCATCTGTAATCCCAGCACTCTGGGAGACCAAGGATGGGTGGGGATGTAGCTCAGTGTGAAGGACCTGGATTCAGTCCCAAGTAATACGTACAAACACACCACACACACACACACACACACACACACACACACACAGGTACAACTTGAAATGAGTTATGAAGAAAAAGACTCAGTCTGGGGAATTCTGCACAATAACTGGCCTGTAATCTTCAAAGGTGTCATAGCTATGAAAAGTCAGAAAAGACAGAGTAACTTCCAAACCGAAAGAGGCTAACTCACGACAGTGAGGTACAACATATAATTCCGTGTTTGTTCTTTTGACTGTGAAGAACACTGTTGACACAACTGATAACTTTGCTCAGGTTTATGTATTGAATCAAAGTAATACATGGGTATCAGTCCCCTGGTTTCGATAGTTGTGCTATCAAAAGTTAGTATATCAAAGAGTGGTAAGTGAAATAAATTAGACACTTGAGCTTAAATATCACATGTCCAAAGTATAAGTGAATACATCAAGCAGCAAAATAAAAGAGAGACAATAAGAAACAGAGAGACAGATCTTTTGCAAAAGGGAAGGTGACCAAGAGATGGAGGTTGGGGAGAAGGAAAGAGGAAGAGGGTAAAAAAAAATTGAGACGAGTTATGCACTTGTACCAACTCCCCCAAAGCAATGTAAACACTGTGTACTGCAAACATGTACTAATAAAAAGTAAAATAAAATAAATAAAAAGAATGTGGTGAGTGGAAGTGGGAAACTGGAATATTGGAGTATGATAGGGCATTAGTCTGCAACTCACTTTTGGGAAGCCAGGAGGAATGTTCTTTGTACTATTCTTACAACTCTTCTGAAGGTTTGACATTTGTTCAAATTTTGTTAAGTGAGTCTATATTTTAGTATTTATTTCATCCTAAAATCAAAGACAAAATGTCATATTTATTTGTTGAAAGGTCACACTCTCACTTAGCAATTTAGTGCAAACAGTATGTTTCTAGCTAACTGCATCTAAATGCATTTAGATATATTGCACTGAGATCATAATTCTTTGAGAGCAAACTTAAATAGTCTTCTCTAAAACAAGATACTTCTAACTTCACATTATGAAGTTGATCAAGTGACTTTCAAAGATGATAGAAAAACTTGAGGCATTCATACATAAATGGATGCAACTTCAGACCACAATGTTGAGTGACATAAGTCAGACCTAGAAGCTTAAATATTGCATGGTTTCTGTTATGTGAGAGAGCGAGAGAGAGAGAGAGAGAAAGAGAGAGTAGGAAGATCTTTTTCAAATGGATGGGACAACAAGAGATGGAGTGGGGGCAGGGAAGAGGAATGGAAAAAATGATAAAAATAGAGATTTTGCAAATGGAAGGAGACCAACAGTTGGAAGAAGGGGAGGCAGGGAATGAAAAACAAACAAAATCATTAAGTTGTATTATGTGCATATTCCAACTCCCTGTGATAATTTGTACTCATGTATTATGAACATGTATTAACAAAAAATAAGTAAAATACGCTTGCCTTGTAAGCACAAGGCCCTGAGTTCGATCCCCAGCACCAAAAAAATAAATAAATAAAAAATAAGTAAAATAAATCCATAAGAAATTTTACAGTGATAGAATAAGTGATGAGATTATACACTACCATGAAAAGAGCTGGAATGTGTACAAGGCTTGAAACCGCCCACACGCCACTACGCTCATGAAGGGTCAATTGCAGGGTGGGAGAAGTGTAAGTTTGCCCACTGTCCCACGTCTGTCCCACGTCTGTCCCACGTCTGTCCCATGTCACAGAACAGAGCATGCAAGGATGAATTTGGAGCTGGAAGATCACAGTTCAGCAACTGGTGTAACTAGAAGTCATCTTCCAAATGGGAACAATCGCTCTATTTTGTCCACTTTATGTCTGTAGTAGGAAGACAGTTATATTGCAAGTCTGACAGACAGGCGCAATAGAAAACAGAGGCAAAGGGCATTCGAAGTGCTGGTGAGAGAGTAATTTAAATTATTTACTGCATAGGATAGGCCATAGTTAGATTTTTTAAATAGAGAGGAGCCAGGTGGGGGATGACAGTCTGAGGGGAAAGAAAGAGATCAGAGCAGAAATCCTGGGATAAGGTATTTGCAGAGGGAAAATGTTCGTGTCATGTTTGCAAAGGGGAATTCTGGTTGTTAAATAGTTTTTAGGGTAGAGAAAAATTTATAAGAGCCCAAAATATGCCTTATAAGATGCTCAATGCTGTGGAGGTAAATTCATTGTCTAAAGAATGGCAAGGAAACTCTAAAGGTCTAAGGGAGTTGGCAGGACTGTCTACATGGATTTTATTGACATATAATAATTGTACATCTTGAAGGGATGCAATGGGGTGTGTCTGTATATTTGTATATGGTGTATTGGTCCACTCGGGATATTTACATTATCCATCATCTCAAATATTTATCATTTCTTTGTGATGGGAAAATACAAATCCTCTCTTCTGGTCATTTTAAATTATACAATATTGTCGACCATATTTTCCCTTCTGTGTAACAGAATACTAAACTTATTTCAGTCATTACAGACTTAGATGTAAACCCTTAAATTATAAAATGAGAGAAGAAAATATAGGAGAAATGCTCTATGATATTAGTCTGGGCAGAGTTTTTGGAAAAGAACATAAAAGCACAGGCAACAAAATAAAAATAGACAAACAGCATTACATCAAACTGAAAAGTTTCTGCAGAGCAGAGGAAATAAACATGTATGTATATTTAAATCATCCAGATGAACAAGACATAATGGGAAAGAGGAATATTGTAGTCCAGGTGCCACCATTCTTAGTAAACTCAAGGGACTGGTCGGAAGTCAGAAAGATGAATTTTGGAGCCTAAATGGAAAGGCTTTAACTCCTAATTTTTATACTTTCTAGTTGATGTTGAGCAAAAGATTTACTTTCTAACTCTTTTCCCTTACCTGTAAAATGTTGATAATAAAATGTCCTAGAACTTCTAAAAGGATTAAAGAAACCTATTCAAAGAAACTTAACTGTACTTGGCACACCTGTCTTTCTCTCGCCCAGTCATTTCTGCTGACACTCTGAGTTCACTTTTCTCACGCCACCTTGACAGATATAGCGAACTGTCATCAGTGCACCCTACTGACATTCTCTTTTCCATCCTCCCTCCCGGAGTAACGGCTTCATTAGACAGATCGGCCTTGCACATTGCAGCAGACACTTATTTTTACCAAATATTTAATCATCATAATGGATAGGTACTCATTTTCTAGCCTTCAAACTCAGTTTTCTCACAGCACATTTCAAGCCAATGCTACATATTTCGGGTGTTTTTTCGGCAGCATAACTTCTGGGTGCCGAATTCTATCATAGTGAGGACATTTAGTACCGCTGCTAACATGAAATGCTCTGAGCACAGTGGAAGGGGCCGGAGGATGGGGCGGCCCTGCGGAGCTGACCCAGGAGAGGGGGAAAGAGGAGCCACCTGAGGAAAAGCAGAGGCCGGGAACAGGCTCACTCTCCAGCAAGGCAGCGAGACAGCAGGAATACAGTTAACTGCCCTGTTCCGCAGAGTCTGGGGACAAAGATCTCTTCGGGTATTGAAGCTGGGTGAGGCTCTAGATGCTGTTCGGTTTGCTGGCTAGTTTTCATTTACAGTATCAGAATTCTGTTTTTATTCCTTCCCTGGGTGCTTCAGTGCTGAGTTTTTGAGGTCAGGCCTGCTGCGGCACGTCTGAGCCCCATCCGAGTTTTGATGCCCAAGCTCTTCTTCAGTCAAGAGCACCAGATTCAAAAAAGGATAAAACTGACTTCCACCAGATAAAACCAACAATCGAGTTTTATCAGAAATGACTTTGCCGCTTGAAGGGAATCTGAAAATCTGTTCCAAAATGTATCCCCGTCGGCAAAGTTTCCTAATTCTACCATAACATATCAAAATGGACTCCTTCAGTTTTCCAAAACAAGACTTAGTGTCATCATCACTGTCATACAATCAGCCGCCTTCCCCACACTGTTTTCATCGTCACCACCACCGCCATCCTTCCCGTCCTGTCATCATCAAACATCCGAGCGCTCACGCACCGCAGGACATTGTAGGCACAGACGCAGTCTGAGACAGTCTGCCCCAAAGCTCCCGGGACACGCCAGGAACAGGGAATTGTTTTAATCAGGTTTCCCTAGAGAAACAGAAGCAATAGTGTGCACGCAAGCACACGGGCACACACACAAATATAAATATAAATATAAGAAGGGGAGAAACAGAGACAGAGAGAATGAGACTTACCCAAATTTGGCTCGCTCGATTTTGGAGACGAAGTATCCGGTGGCTGTCAGCAGTCAAGAGACGAGGAGAAGGAAAGCGCGCAGCGTGGCTCAAGTCCGCAGCCCGAGAACCGCGGGCCGGGGTCGGACCTCAATACGAGATCCGGAGGCAAAGGCTAGAGAAGCCGCGGTTCTGACGTTCAGGGGCAGGAGAAGCAGGTCCCAGCTGCAAAGGAGAACGCACGCCTCTGCTCATCCCCTGCCTCTTCCTGCCATTGTGTCCCCAGCTGACCAGCGGGCGCCCACTCACATCGAGGGCAGATTGCCCCACTCTGTCCACCCACTCGAAGGCCGGCCTCCCCCAGAAAACCCCTCGCACGCGTGGGCCGTCCAGTCATTCTGCCTGCTCAAACGCCGGACCACGCAGGTTTCCCTTCCAGCGGGAGCCGGGCGGGCTCAGTGCCCGCTGAAGAATGGAAAACCAAAGCTTCACCACCCGTGCAGCGATCCTGGAAGCGTTCCAACTGATACCCGAATCACTGTCACAGGAATGTTGGCCAGTGGCTTTCCCTAAGCTCTGTGTATGCAGGAAGAACTGGCAGAAGACTCACCCCGCCCCGCCCGAGCGCTGACCTGGCTGGTAGGTCTCTTGGGCTATTGGTCAGAAAGGTCATGGGGTCATTTTTAAACTGCGTTCTCTCAACGACCCCTAAGCTGAAAGGAAGAAAAGAAAGAGGAGGGTAGGGGAAGAGAAGGGAAAGGAAGGGAAGGGGAAAAGGGAGAGGGGAGAAGACAGAGGGGAGGAGAGAGAGAGGAGAAAAGAGAAGAGGGAAGGAGGGAGGGAGAAGCGATAGATGCGATATACCCATGTCTATGAAAATCATAGATTGCATTCAAACGAGAAAACTGAATAGATATAATTTATGTAAAAGAGGCCCACAATTTACCAGATGAATTTATATCTCTCTAAATTCCCCAGAACACCTGAATATATTGCATTGAATAATAAGTATTACATATGCACCTGCACAGTCTTTGTTTCCTTTTTGGAATTTTCAGCTGGAAACCCGGTTTTGTCTTTGCTAGAAAAACAATTAGCCCACTTGCACCCATTTCAGCGCCCGATTAGTCTGCCAGTTGCTCCTTCTTGGCAGCTCTCGCGACGCCATGTGACACCAAGACATGCTGCTGGGCGTTTAGAGTCCCAGAGTTAGGTCCAGAGTTCCTACTTAAGCTCTGTAAATAAAGCATTGCTACGGCCGTTTAAACTTCTAAAAATGAAACGTCTCCAGCTGCTTTTCTTTTCCTCGCTTAATTATCTTTCCTGAAGATGTTTAATCTCAGGAGCTCTCTATACATGTGCAATATTAAATATTAGTCCCTCCATTTTTTACCTTAGGTCAGGATTTCAATTTGGGACTGTTGCAAGATTTAGAAGATAAAGTAGACTGTGATTTTTTTCAAAGATGACAAGAACCAAAGAGAAATCTTTGCCTGTCACTAAATTAAGAAGAGACAATACAGTATATAAATCAGCAAGATAAAAAGACAATGTATCCATGGATAAAGAAAATGTGGGGTTTTCATACAATGGAGTACTACTCTGCCATAAGGAATGATAAGCTTGGGATATTCCTAGGTAAGCGGATGCATCTTGAGACCATACTCCTAAGTGAAATAAATCGGACACACATGTTTAAATACCGCATAGTTTCTCTGGTGTGAGAAACTGAAGTGTAAATAAAGACTAAAATGTATTGGGAAAGGGAAGAAAGTGTTCAAATGGGAAGGGGAACAGGGAGGGGGAGGGGAAAAGGAACAGAGGGACAAGAGAAATAAGAAATGGAAGGAAAGAATGGAAACAAAGCTTTTTTAAATAAGGAGGGAGGAGGGGGTGAAGGGAGGGGAATGGGAAAAAAGAAGCAACAAGATATACCATGTACAGGTACAAATCCCTTATGATGAATGTTATCACTATGTCCATCTAAAATGTACCATTAAAATAAAATTTAAAAAAAGAAGACAATGTATCATTACACTATTTTAATTATATAAATAATAAAAGAGCTAATGTTGGTTTACTGCTTCTTATGTGCAGAGATAATTCTAAATACATTTTTTATCTATTATCTCATTTAATCCTCAGAATAACCCTACAACATGGATATTGCTATGGGATGAGGTAATTAATAGAAGTCCAGAAAACTTCAAAATATGCCATATACCACACAGCTAGTGAGTGACAGATTTGAGATTTGGAAATAAGCTGACTACCTGGGAAACATATCACCTCCTGGTTCCCAGTAGTTATAATTAGAGACACTCTGGCTGAAAAATCCAGTGGTATGAGGAGGTGGAGTGCGTAGAAACAGGCTTCATGTACTACTGGCAAGAGTGTTGTTTAGTACATTTTCAAGAGAAATTTGGCGCTATCAAAAGGCTTACAATTTCCCCTGCCAAAGCTGAACTAGTGCTGGAATGAGTTAAGCGAGGTCAAACGAGGCAATTTCTCTAACAGCAGAAAAATAAAAACTATCCACTGTTCAACATAGGAGGTTTGGTAGAGAAATGGTGGCAAATTACACAATGACGTTATTGTGTAGCCATTAAAAACTATGATTTAGATGTATATAAACATAAAATGTGTCAACAGTTTAGTAAAAATGCACGAAAAGTATTTAAAATATAATATTGTTTATAAAATGTATACACATGTAATCATACACACTCATTTTTTAAAGCTTGGAAGTATATAGATTAACAATATCAAATAACTATCATTGTATAGCTGTGACAACAGTTGTTTTTGCACTGAAATTATCAAAATATTTTTACTTTTTTTCTACACTAACATATATTATTTTTATTAAAGAAATAAAAATTCTTTTAATGGTAGATTAAAAATAATAACTAATAAGATGTACAGTCTCTTAAATGTGAAACAATAAATTGATCACATCTTTGCAAATACTATGTACTTTATATTAAGATCATACTCTATTACATATTACATTATAAGAATATATAATAAATTCAGCATTACTTCTAAGTAGTAGGATTAAGGATGAATTTTCTTTTTCTTTGTTTTATTTACCTGTATTTTTATTGTAGTCTGTGTTTATAAGATTTTTTTTAAAAAATTCATTTTTAGTAATAAATATGAATGGCTGATAAAAATACAGAGTTCAAAAATCTCATAACCGCAACACACACAAAAAAAAA
>PVJO010016539.1:0-41650 GCA_004026905.1 Hystrix cristata
AAAAAAAACGGAAAGCCAAAAGCACATAATGTGCTCTATTGACCCAAAAGAAAGGGAGCTATACAAACTACATGTGAAAGAACCTGAAATAACTGCTTAAGAAACTTCAGAAACCTTGAAGAAAATATAGACAAAAAAATTCATACAAACCAAGGAAAAAATAAATTTTCTAAACAAGAAATTTAGAAGCATAAACTATTTGTTTTAAAAATCGACCAATATTATGAGCTATGAAATGCAATGAATGGAATGAAAAAAATATGATAGAGAACATCAACAGCAAAATGTATCAGGCAGAGGAAAGAATGCATCAACTTAAGACTGGTTATTTGAAAATGTAGTCAAAGAACAATAAAGGAATAAAGAAACTGTTATATACGCTCATCACCTAACATTTCTAATCAGGCAGGCCTAGTCAGAAGCACTAACAGCTGTAAAATTAAATGACCTGGCTCCAGGCCACAATGTCCGCATCTGTAAGATAACAAAGAGCCATAAGCCACCAGGAAAGGAATGTCCAGCTCCTCCGGCAGGATACTCCCCAGAGCCCACAGTCTTAAAATAAGGGGAACAAAGAAGTACTTTACTCTGCAAATTTCCCAGGCTGGACATTCCCTCACCCCTTTCTGATACAACCCCCACATTAACCCAACCCCCTTTATTCGGAGAACTTCTCTGCCCACCTTTGTGCCTCAGAGGAGTCCCCCTCTGGCTATACTCCTAACAAAGCCCATTGCTGCTGTCCTGAGCTCACGGTCTCCTTCTTTCTGGTACAGTATATTAACAGAAAGTTTATTAATTTATAAAATAGTATTAAATGTTAGGGTGATAGGAGTTCAAAAAGGATAACAGAGAGACAGAGGTACAAAACTTATTTAAATAATAGCCAAAAAGTTTCCAAATCTGAAGAAAAGTATTCAGGTAGAAGAAGATCAGTAGTTTCTAATCAGATCGAATCCAAATTCAACTGCCCCAAGACATATTATAATTGAACTAGCAAAATAAAAGACTAAGGGAAGATCTTGAATGCAGCAAGATAAAAGAAGCAAACAAACCACATGTAAGAGAGTTTCAGTAAGTCTGGCAGCAGATTTCTCAGCAGAAACCTTAAAGGTCAGGAGAAAATAAGATGATGAACTCAAAGTGCTGGAAGGGAAAAAAATGCCAACCAAAAGTACTTATCCAGCAAATCGGTGTGCCAGAAATTAAAGAAGAATAAATGCTTTCTCAGATAAACAAAAGATGAAAGAGCTCATCAGTACCCGATCTATATTGTAAGAAATGCTAAAGGAAATTTTTCAAGCTGAAAGAAAATAAGGCTAGTTAGTAACACAAAAACATATGAGAGTATATAATTCACTGGTAAAAGTAAATACTTGGTTCATTTCAATCGTCCTAATGCTGTAATGGTGGTAAATAAATTATTTGTATCTTTTGTATGAAGGTTGAAAAACAAAGCTTGTAAATATAACATTAGAGGCAATAATTTGTTAAAAGGTATATAATAGAAAAGATATAAACTGACATAAAAATCATAAAATGTTGGTGGGGCAAAGTAAAAGTATATTTTATGCAATCAAAATTAAATTGCTATCAATTTATAGTTTTTGTAACTATAAGTTGTTTTATATAAATCCCTTCATAACCACAAAGTAAAAAACTATAGAGGTACATAAAATAAAAAAGTAAGGAATTAAAGTGTAGCACTAGAAAAAAATCACCTAACCAGGAGAAAAAAAAACAAATGATTTACAAAACAATCAGAAAACAACAAAATGCAAGTAGCAAGTACTTATCTACCAATAATTACCTTGAATCCTTGAATACAGTAATTTAAATTCTTTGATCAAAAGATATATAGTACCTAAAAAGCAGGGAGGGAGCCCAAAACAAGATCCAGTGATACAATGCTTACAGAAAGCTATTTTGCCTATAAGAATATACAGGCTCTGAGAATAAAGAGATGGTAGAAGCTATTTCATACAAATTGAATTCAAGAGACAGTAGAAATAACTATAACATAAAATAGACCAGTTAAATACTA
Source organism: Hystrix cristata (assembly GCA_004026905.1). Taxonomy (NCBI): domain Eukaryota; kingdom Metazoa; phylum Chordata; class Mammalia; order Rodentia; family Hystricidae; genus Hystrix; species Hystrix cristata. Next base: position 2,045 of record PVJO010016539.1, read on the forward strand.
CAAAAAAGAGAGTCCTTAGAGAATGATAAAGGGACCAATTCATCAAGTATATGTGACAATTTTAATTACACATTTGTAAACAAGGTACATAAATACATGTCAAATGTACTGATCTGAAGGGAGACATACACTGTAATAAAAGAAAAAGACTTCAGTACCCACTTTTGTCAATGGAATGATCGACCACAGAGACTATCAATAAGAAAACATTAGACTAAAATTATACTCTCAGCCAAAGAGAGCTAACAGATGTATGTAGGCCATCCTACCAAAAGTATCGGAGTGTACATTCTTCTCAGGGACAAACAGTACACTTCCCAGGAAAGAGCATACCTTAGAGCAATAAATAGCTACAGTAAAAACATTAAAGGCCCCAAATAAACAACTTAGTGTTATTTGATGTTGTCATCAATAAACTACAAAAACAAGAACATACTAATCCCCCCAAAATTATCAAATGGAGGAAAATAATAAAAATCAGAGCAAATGAGAGCAAAAATAAGTAAGGACTAAGAAAATGATTTAAAAAAACAATAAATCTAAGAGTTGGATATTTTTAGAAGAAAAAATTGACAAACCTTTAGCTAGATTAAGAAAAAAGTTTCAAAATAATAAGTGAAGGGAGCTATATTAAAACTGATACAACATTTTAAAAGATATGAAAACCTATACAATAAATTGGATAACCTGAAAGAAATGAATACATTCCTAGACACATATAGTCTAAGACTGAATCATGAAGAAATAGAAATTTGAATAAATCAATAACTAATAAGGATAGCAAATTAGTAATAACTCAATTCATTAAAAAAGCCCAGGACCTGATGGCTTTACAGTTAAATTCTACCAAATACTTAAAGAAGAACATCAACCTTAACAAATTCTTCCTAAACTTCAAAAGACGAAATACTTCCAAATTCACTTTATGAGGCCAGCATTACTTTAATAATAAAGTCATGTATAGAAATTACCCAAAATTTGTAGACCAATATCATTGATAAACAGAGGATACTAGCAGGCCAGCTGCAACAGCACAATAAATGCATAACATGAACAAGTGAGCTAGACCCTGGGGAACACAAAGATACACTGTACACAAATCTCTAAATGTGATATACTGTGTTAACAGAATGCAAGACAAACAAAATAACAGCACACGATCACTCAGAAGACAAAAATCACATGATCATCTCAAGAAAAAGCATTTGTTAAAATCTAACATCCCTTCATGATATAAACTCACAACAAATAGACAAAAAGGAGCTTCCTCGATACCAATAAAATCCATATTCAATAATGAAAATGTGAAAGCTTTTCTTCAAAGATCAGGAGTAAGACACAAATGCTAACTTTTGTCACTTCCATCAACATACTAATGGAAAACCTAGCCAGATCAACTAAGCAGGAGAAAGAAAGAAAAAATTACCCAAATTGGAAAAGAAGTTAAACTGTTGCTGTTTGTAGATATGATGATATACTGTACATAGAAAGCTCTAAAGATCCCACCGAAAGATCTCTTAAATCAACAATTCTAGCAGTCTGGGAGGCAGAGGCAGGAAGATTGCAAGTTTGAGCCCAGCTTGGACAATTCAGCAACTTAGTGAGCTCCTGGCTCAAAATTAAAAATTACTAAAAGGGTTAGGGATGTAGGTCTGCATGAAGGCCCTGGATCCAATCCCTAGTAATGGCAAAAAAAAAAGGTTGTTTTTTTTTTTTTTTTCCCTAGGACAAACAGCTGCAAAAATTGATAGTTTTAAAAACAGATTTAAAAGTACAGAAGAAAGTAAGGAGGACACAGAGTAAAGAATCTCTGCAGTTATCAGGACCAGTGAGATAATTGCAGATATTTACCCTAAGTAAGATAGGCAGCTGCAAATAACTATTGCTTCAATACTTAAATAGTTACCATATGGAAAAGGAAATAGACTTTAATATTATGTAGCTTCAGGGAGCGGAACTAAAACTGATAAGCAGAAGCTGCAAGGTGGTATATTTCATCTGGAAACAATGGATTTTGTAGCCAGGACAAGTAGAAGGGGCAGCCTCACAAAATGAAGCTCAGGAGACTCAGGAGTTTGAGCCCGGAGGAGGGTGTTTGGGAAGGAGTCCAGACCCAAATGCAGAGAGGACAGGCTAAGGCAGCCTCTTGTGGACATTTATTAACCTGCAATAAACATTCACTCTAATTTTCCCTTTGGAGTAAGAAGGTTGGCAGACACATAAAGCATTTGGATCCATGTTACAACAATATTTGGATATAACAGATAAGAAATAATGCTATGCCAAGACCACTAGATCTAGGCTTTCAATTGCTTCAAGGGATCCAATAATTCAGATGGAGATGGGGAAGGAAGGAGAGGGAAATAAATCCTTTCAGTTTACAATTTAACCCCTCCCGAGAGCAAGCTAATATTCTTCTGACAATTCTAAAACTGTCCCTACCCAAATTATCCTTTTTAAAGCTTTTAAAAGATAATCCATATTTCTTTCACACTTCACACTCTTACACGCTTATGCAAAGAGCTCAAACAAGAAAATCTCAAGCCCTTCTCCAAGTAGAGGTCAGTGTTTCTGGAGCACTTCCTGTTTTAATAAGAAAATGTTCTTTTTTCTCTGTCTTAAGAGAGCAGCATGAGGGATCTGCATGTTAAGACGATAGTCTCTGTCTGGACCTGATGCCAAGACAAGGCCCATGCTATGTTTTATTTGACTTTTTTAGCCTTGATTTGGCTGCCAGCTTTATTGAAATGATTAATATTCTCGACAAGTTTTACATAGAAAAGTTCAGTATTTGATCTTGGCCTTAGAGAATCTTTTCTTATAAAGCACATTTTGTTTTACAGACCTTTAGCAACTTCACTGGCTTTTTCCTGGGTTTCTTCAATTAAGTGTTTTTGAGCTTTTTTTTTTTAATCTGTTTGAGATATTAGGATGCCACAATTAGAAACAAACATCATACAAATGTACTACAATAGATAGACATCATATGTAGCCACTAATAATATACAACAAATTTTGTCAGCATGAACATCATCTTTGAGGCAAAGGGCAAGATCCAGACTAGTTCTGTCCTTGATTCTTTTTTCCTTCTACAAGAGATGAACTCCCTGTAATCTCTCTCACATCTGGTCCTACATTACTGGGCAAAATAGTTGCATTCTTTAGTCTAACCTACTGAATGCCTGCTTCTTTATAAACTTTAATAATTGAATGGAGACTTCCAGTCATTAATCAATAACAACATATGACAGTACTGGACATCAAATAATGTTTACAAACATGTACACAATTTTTCTACCAAAAAATCAGGTTGATTTTCTCTTTCTTTCAAATGACTGAAAAGCTAACGTATGGAAAGAAACAGTTATGCAATTAGGACCCAGTTATTGACACTTTCAAAAGCAAGAGTGTCCATGGCAACATCACAGCTTAAATATTTATATTTAATCCCTGTCTTCCTTCTTTGTTTTTCTTTTTGTTTTTTCAATTGTTGGAAGTGAATTCAATCAGGAATTTTGCCATCAAGGAGCTCTATATCATAAAATGAAGATGGAGATATGTATACTCATCATAGGAGTATGCAGCCCTTCCAATTTCTATTAATGTGTTTAATGAATAGGAAGAAAACTATTGGTTTTTTAAACTTTCACATTACTCTAACAACTTGTGTAGGAAGATCTGGGTCCTGGACTTGAGTTCTGTTTCTGTCACTTGTCAGCATGTGACAACTTTCTCTCTCTCTTTCTCTCTTCCTCCCTCCCTCCCTTCTTTCCTCACTTTCTTCATTTGTAAACTCAGGGCTTGGATAAGATTAGCTCTAAAATCCTATTCAACTCTAAAATCCTGTTTCCAAGTGATAATATTTCTGGATAGGCAATTAAGAAAAATAAATAAAAATTTAAGTGAGAGGATAATCAAGAATATGTCACTAAAATGTTATGGAAGAATAAATCATCTTCTTTAATCTTTGAACAACTGTGTTGGAATTACTCTGCTTCAGTGAAAATATCGAGAAAAGGTGACTTTTTCTATGTTAGACTGTCATTTTCACAAACCCAGTGAGTGGGTCCACAGTCAAGCACCCACGTTTCAGGGCTAATGTGCCAACCCAAAAATAAGTAGAAAGATGGAAAAAGAGTATGTATAATGAACGGAAGGTAGCCTGATCAGCTGCAGCCTGAGCATCTGTACTTATTTTCTCTTCAATCTCGTTCATTCATTTATTCACTCAACATGTGTTTATTGAACAAATATTTGTTAAATACCTACAATACACTCAAAGCTCCTCTAAGAACAGGGGTTATATTACTAAATAAGGAAAAGGTCCAGCCCACATGGAATTTACATGGTAATTAGCAAGAAGAAAATATTAACAAAATATATACACATGTATATTTCAGGCAGATGATACACAAACCTTAAAAAAGTCTGGAAGAAGGATCGATAATGCGATAGGGACTAGCACAGAGTAAAGCTGTTTAGAGAGAGAGGTTTCTTTGAGGAAGTAACTTCAAGCAGAGACCTAAATATGAAGAGAAGGAGAGAACAATACGAAGAGTTCTGGAAGGAAACGAAGCTTTGTCCACATGGTAACTAAAATCTTTGTTTCCGTTATCTTTTCTAACTGGTTATGGTTAGAAAAGACTTAGGAAGACTTATTAAGCATGTAATTATAATTAATATTTAACTCTATAGCTACTAGGTGCTATGTCCTGAATGTATCTTCCCTAAATTCATATGTTAAAGTCCAAAGGGGAGGCAGTAGAGGTGAAGCTTTTCGGAGGTGATTAGGCCATGAGGGCAGATCTTCATGGACAGCAATAGCGGCCTTTTAAAAGAGGCCCAAGGGATCTCATTCATCCATGTGAGAATACTGATGGAAAACACCGTATATGAGCCATAGAGTGAGCCCCCACCAGAGAGCAAATTGGCCAGTGCCTTAATCTTGGCTTTCCAAGCATCTACAACTGTGAAAAATACGTTTCTTTTGTTTACAACTTAACTGGTAGACTATATTTTGTTATAGCAACCCAAATGGACTAAAACACCACTAGATTTAACGAAAGAATAGTATTCTGAGAATCAAAATATTATCATCACATAATCTTAGCTACAAGATTAAATAGAGAATTAACCAATCCATTTGAGTTCCAGAAACTTCCCTGTTTGCCCACACAACAGGTGACTGATCATCGGCTAAAGGAATAGAGAAGGGTGTGTTGTACCCCAAGATGCCAGTGTTGTACTTCTTTAGGATCATCTACACATTGTGTGATACTCTGTTAACTGACCATTTTATGATTCATTAGGCAGTCAGGACAGCATAACTGTGCTATGCTTCAAACTCTTCTTCTAAACTCAAAGGGTACCTGGGACATCCATAGTCCTTTCATGGCAACTTTCACCAAGGGGTAGTTTTTGGAGTTTTGCTAGTGAGGCCAGGCTATGGGACCAAGTCATGCAAAAACCAGTGACCAGCTGGCCACCTAAAATATAGGTCATCTTGCACAAAATGACCCCAAAAAGTGAATATAAATGCATATAAAACTATTCTAAATTTAGAGTTCAAGAAAGTTCTTACAGTATAAACCATGATCAAGCTTTATGACACTGGTTTTTATTTAAAATGATATTAGAAATAGCCACATGAAAGATTGGCTTCTTTGATAAAACAATTCCTACAGATTTTATTATATTTTCAACACTGCTTATAAAATAGGTCGAGAAGTAATTTTCTCTTAGAGTTGGGTTGGTATGTGTGATGAAATGTACAATAGTACAAAATAGAAAGAATTGGATAGAAATTTTAGTATTGTCTCTTCTTTATTTTATGAAAAAATAAAACAAAATTCTATAACCAAATAATAAGAGAATGACTTTAGTTAGTACACTGAGTATCATTATCTTCAAACTAGTTACTTGGAGTACAAGACATAAACCAAAAAGATTCTTACCAAAAAAGAAACAAACAGATAACAACACAAAATTTTCTTTTCAGTGAACTAAGGAATTTGAGAAAATAAATTCTGTTAGCCACAAGTCCTTTTTTTTTTAAATGAGATTGAATGAGATATTTAAAATGGACCAAGCTTGACAAACACAATAAGCCTCTAAATATCCATTACTTTTCTTCTGCTCATTGTTTAGCACTGTTTAGAATGTTTCTTTCAGTTCTAGGGATTGAATTTTGAGCCTTGCCATGGAGCTACTTCTCCAGCCCTCCCTTTTAAAAAAATTTATCACTGAGATAAGGTCTAATTAAATTGCCCAGCCCGGACGTGCACTTGTGAGTCTCCTGCCTTGGCCTCTTTCTGGTTTAGCCTCTTTAAATTTTTGTTCAAATGTACATAAAGTTTTCCTTAGCTTACTTATTTAAAATTGCTTTCCACTCCCATTATCTCATATACTTATTCCTACTCTATTCTTTCTCCAAAGCATTTATCAAAATCTAATACACTCATTTGCTTATTTAGTTTATTGTCTTTTGTCTATTAAAATGTATTCTCCATGTGGTCAGGGATTTCTCCAAACCCTACCATAACTAACATTTGTCAAATGAATCGTAAGTTCCTAGACTGTTGTGTTAGAATTTAGTAAATATTCGGCACAATTCCTAGTACATCTATATTCATTAAGGACATTGGTCTATAGTTCTCTTTTTTAGTTGGATCTTTGTCTGGTTTGGGGATCAGGGTGATACTGGCTTCCATGAATGAGTTCAGAAGAACTCCACCCCTTTCAATTTCCTTGAACAACCTGAGGAGTATTGGTGATATAATTTCTCTAAAAGTTTTATAGAATTCGGGTGTGAATCCATCTGGTCCGGGACTTTTTTTAGTTTTTAGATTCTTTATTGCTAAGGCAATTTTCTTTGCTTGTGATTGGGTTGTTGAGTATATGGATGACTTCTTGTGTCAGTTTTGGTGGTTCATTTGTGTCTAGGAATCTGTCCATTTCTTCTGTATTTACTAGTTTGTTGGAATATAATTTTTCAAAATAGTTACTCACTAGCTTCTGGATTTCGACAACATCTGTTGTGATTTCACCTTTGTCATTCCTAATTGCATTTATATGGGTCTTTTCTCTTTTTCTCTTAGTAAGTCTTGCCAGCAACTTGTCTATTTTATTTATTCTTTCAAAGAACCAACTCTTTGCTTGATTTATTTCATAAATAGTTCTTTTAGTTTCAATTTCGTTGATTTCTGCTCTCATCTTTATGATTTCCCTCCTTAGTTTTGGTTTGGGGCTGGTTTGTTATTGCTTCTCTAGGATCTCAAGACTGTTTATAAGGTGGTTTATTTGGGCTTGTTCTTTTTTCCTGATGTGTGCATTCATTGCAATAAATTTTCCTCTTAGGACTGCTTTCAATGTGTCCCAAAGGTTTCTTTGAGTTGTGTGGTCATTATCATTATCTTCCAGAAATTGTTTAATTTTTTCTTTGATTTCTTCTGTGATCCATTGGTTGTTTAGGAGTATGTTGTTAAGTTTCCACGAGCATTTCCCTTTTCTGACTTTTCTTTCACTGATTTCTATTTTCATGCAACATATTATTAAAAAGCTGATACATCACGATCAAGTAGGTTTCATCCCAGAGATGCAAGGATGGTTTAACATACGAAAGACTATAAATGTAATTCACCACATAAATAGAAGCAAGGTCAAAAACCACATGATCATATCAATTGATGCAGAAAAGGCCTTTGACAAAATCGAACACACCTTCCTGATAAAAACGCTGAAGAAAATAGGCATAGAAGGACCATACCTGAATACGATAAAGGCTATTTATGACAGATCAACAGCCAGCATCATACTAAATGCAGAAAAACTGAAAGCATTCCCTCTAAAATGAGGAACTAGGCAAGGATGTCCACTATCACCTCTGTTATTTAACATAGTACTTGAAACCTTAGCCAGAGCAATTAGGCAAGAAGAAGAAATAAAAGGAATATGTGTAAGAAAAGAAGAACTCAAATTATCACTGTTTGCAGATGACATAATACTCTACATTGAAGACTCAAAGAGCTCCACCAAAAAGCTCCTAGAATTAATAACCAACTTCAGCAAAGTAGCAGAATATAAGATCAACTTGCAAAAATCATTAGCATTTGTATATACCAACAATGAACAGGATGAGAAGGAAATTACGAAAACAATACCATTCAAAGTCGCTTCAATAAAAATGAAACACTTAGGAATTAACCTGACTAAAGAACTGAAAGACCTCTACAAACAAAACTATAGCACTCTGAAAAAAGAGATTGAAGAGCATACCAGAAAATGGAAAGATGTTCCTTGCTCCTGGTTAGGTAGAATCAATATTGTTAAAATGGCCATACTTCCAAAACTATTTTACAGATTCAACACAGTTCCAATCAAAATACCAACAGCGTACTTCACAGATCTAGAGAAAACAATCCTAGAATTTATATGGAAATGGAAGAAGCCTCGAATAGCAAAAGCAATACTGAACAATAAGACAAAAGCAGGTGGCATAGCCAAGCCATTCCAGACTTCAAACTATACTACAAAGCAATGGTAATAAAAACGACATGGTACTGGAATAAAGATAGACATGTAGACTAATGGAAAAGAATCAAGGACACGGAAACTTCTCCAGACATATTCAAATATACAATCTTTGACAAAGAATACAAATATATACATTGGAGGAGAGATAGCCTATTTAACAAATGGTGTTGGGAAAACTGGTTGTCAGTTTGTAGAAAAATGAAAGTGGACCCATATCTTTTACCATATACTAAATTAAAATCAAAATGGATCAAAGATCTAAACATCAAGACAGAAACATTAAACCTTCTGGAAGACAGAATAGGTAAAACACTTGAAGACATAGGAGTAGGAAAGGACTTCCTAAACAGGACCCCAATTGCACAGGAAATAACAACAAGAATCAACAAATGGGACTACATTAGACTAAGCAGTTTCTGTACAGCAAAAGAGTCAATTAGGAGGGTGAAGAGAAAACCCACAGAATGGGAAAAAAATCTTTGCTAACTACTCCTCAGACAGAAGACTAATATCTAGAATATAGAAAGAATTCAAAAAAATTAAACTACCTAAAATCAATGACCCACTCAAGAAATGGGCCAGAGAAATGAACAGATACTTCACAGTAGAAGAAATACAAATGGCCAATAAACATATGAAAAAATGTTCAACATCTATGGCTATTAGAGAAATGCAAATTAAAACAACTCTAAGATTTCACCATACCCCAGAAAGAATAGCAATTAGGAAGTCAAGCAATAACAAATGCTGGTGGGGCTGTGGTGAAAAGGGAACCCTTCCACACTGTTGGTGGGAATGCAAACTAGTATAACCATTATGGAAATCAGTATGGAGATTTCCTAAGAGTCTGAATGTAGAAATCCCATATGACTCAGCCATTCCCCTACTAGGTATCTTTCCTGAAGAGCTAAAGACATCATACTACAGAGATACTTGCACAACAATGTTTATAGCAGCACAATTTGTAATAGCTAAATTCTGGAAGCAACCTGTATGCCCATCAATGGATAGCTGGATAAACAAAATTTGGTATCTATACATAATGGAATACTGTTCAGCTATAAAGAATGACAAGTTAGAGTCATTAATAGGAAAATGATGGACCTGGAAAATATAATGTTGAGTGAAATAAACCAGTCTCACAAGCTGGAATACCGCATGGTATCCCTCATATAGTGAGGTAAAATACAAACAAAAGAAAAGAGTATACAATGGATACAAAAAGACCAAGTGTTAGATATAAGCTAATAGACAGAGGGTTCAAGGAAACAAGAAGAGGGCAAAGGGGGAGGGGAATGGGAAATCCAGAGGAATAATGATATCTTAAAAATAAGAACCTAATAACCCAAATTTAAATCAGTGACATGTACACTGGGTACTATAGTAACTTATATAGTTGTGACTTACTGCTGTATATAGGTGGTTGTTTACAGTGCTCACTGGCATAAGCAAAAGGTACAATTAATTGTGGTCTGTAAGCTTGTGTAATGGCCTGTAAGTTTGTGTAATTTTGGATAAATTTTAATAAGGATCTAAAAAAATAATTCCTAGTACACAGTGAGAATTGAATAATTTGTAGTATAATCATTATTATTTATAAACCATCTGAATCAGCAGGTATTTTTGATACTTAAAAATTGAATCAGTCTTATTAAACCATTTATTTCGCTATTTTCAATTCCACCAATTTGAGACTCTAATGTCTTTAATTTTAATCCTCTTATGACATTTATATTGGTTAAAAATAAATTCATAAGACAGAAATCAGCCTTCAGGGGGTAGGGATACACATTTGTTTCCAAGGTTTTGATAAGTGCAGCAAAAGGAAAATATGCACACTTTGGCCCCCATTGCTGGAAGGCTAACTTTTATTAGCCTGAAAGTTGTTAACGCAGCCTTTATCACTGAAGAGATTAATGTAAAATCGCTGAGAGTTTGCCAAAAGGGTAAATGTTCCCTGAGAGATGGCAAGATCGGTAAGGTAAAAGATTTAAGTGCCTCAACATTTCTTATCATTTCTTAGTGAAAATGTTAAATAGTTGAATCAACATTTGGGAGATTTACAGTTCAGCCCAGAAGTTAGTTTATGAAAATTCACACAATTTTAAAAAGTCTAGTTAAAAAAAGTAGTGCTTTGCCCACCACATGCACCATGAAATGAATAAGAGCTGGCTGCCATAAGTCACCACAAATATTTGCAGCTAGGAAATCCAAGAAATTTAGTAAGTAGGGAACATTTGCTTAAGAAAGTATTCATTGTTCATCCAACATTCAAATGTAACAGGATTCCCTATATTTCCATCTGACAACCCTCGTTTTGGAGAAAATATATTCTTCTAAAATTCTACTCTTAAACTATAGCTTCCTTAAGTTTCCATAGGACAATAAAGGCCAAACAACATTAATTGATCAATTAGTTAAAAAACACATTTCTTGCAATGAAAAAACACACTTTTCTGACTGACCTCTCTGCATTCGTAATCACTAATAGGATTCCTAGGAGAAGCCCGCAACTCTACTACATATCCTGGGAAACCTCCCTCTCTCCTGGATGAATATGTCCTAATTTTTCTATCTACTTAAATATGTAACAACTCCACCCTTGTTTTTGTTTTTTTTTTTATTTCTTGCAGATAACATGCCTTTCTTTTCATTCATCCTTCCACATACTCTCTTAACATCTAGTCACCTCCCAAACCTAAACCTATACACTATTTTCTTTCTGTCACAGACCTAAAATCAACTCCTCCTATTAGGCATGAGATTCTATTCTGCCGCTCAAGGGTATTTCTCTCATAACTGCTAAATGTCTCTTCCTTAAAATCATCAACTTTATCTTCTCTACTGGATTATTTCCTTCAGCATTTAATCATATGATAATATTTCATCTGAAAGAGAGAGATGGTGTAAGTGGAGAGAAGAAAGAGAAGGGAAAGAATGGAAGAAATTGCCTCCTTTGATCTTGTATTTACCTTCAGTTATTAGCTCATTCCTTTACTTTCTCCTTTACCTAAATACAGTGTAAAATATTTACCAGTATGTACTACTCTCACTTCATCCCAAGGTTGCTCCTCTCTTGAGCCTACTCCAGTCAGGATCTTGACCCCTTTCCCTCCCTGAAACTGTTTCTGTGCAGTTCAACAGTGATTTCCATTGAGGGAATCCAATGGGTAACTGGCAGCCTCATCTTCCTTGCTCTACATCAGTCCCCTCAGCCCCCTCTTGCCCATTTTAGGGTTTCTTTCCATTGTTTCAGTTACCTGTGGTCAGCCATGCTATGAAAATATTAAGCCTAAAATTCCCAAAATAAATACTTCATATGTTTTAAATATGTATTTCTAACAGTTTTATTTTATTATTTATTGCTGCTACTTTCTGATCTTGTCTAAGTTATAGCTTAATTGTTATCACATGTAAGGAAATAAATGAGAAGATGTAGTATATAAAACATAGCACACATGGTTCAGTATTATCTGTCATTTCGGGCATCCATGGGGGAATCTTAGAACATATAACCTATGGATAATGGGAGAGTAGTATAGTAGTTTCTTAGGACTACTATAACAAAGTACCACAAACTGAGTGCTATAAAACAACACTAAAGTATTATCTCATAGTTGTGGATGCGACAGTCTAAAATCAGTGTTTTGGCAGAAGCAGGCTCCTCTGAAACCTGTAAGGGAATCCTTCTCTGCCTCTTCCTAGATCCGGGTGCTTTGCCAGCCCTCCTCATCACATAACATTTGGCCTGTGTGTTTCTGCCCTTGCATTGCTATTTTACTGTAAAGGAACCATTGATATTAGATTAGAGCCCCATCTTTCTTCAATATTACCTCATTTTAACCGACTGCATCTGGAATTAGTTCATTTCCAAATAAATTAATTCTGAGGTACTGGGAGTTAGGAATTCCACATACCTTTTTTGGAGACATAATTCAACCCATAACACTTGGTTATCAGTAACATTTGACATAGCTCATCACTTATTCCTACTTGAAACATATTCTTCCTTAGACTGCAGGACACCCCATTTTCTTGTTTCTTTCTCCTACTTTACTAGCTAAGTCTCTATCTCTTTCATTGGTTTCATTCATCTCCTCAATCTCTAAATAACGGGCAAAAATCCCAAGTATTAATCTTCAGTTCCTCTTTCCTCTCCATCTGCATTCACTCTCTAGAAGACTTCACACATTTTTATGGCTCTGTTTCTATTCAGGCCCTTTCCCTTGAACACTGTCTATGTCAAGAAGTTTTCCAATATCTCTATTTTAATGTGGAATAGTCATCTCAAATTTAACATATCCAAATCCAAACACCTGATAAACCCTCCAAGTGTTCCACTTCCAAACCCTTTTATATCTCAAAAATGGCTACTTCACCCCTCCAGTTGTTTGGATAAAAAATAAATCTATGGAAAAACAATTTCTCACTCTGTTCTCCCTTTATTTTATACTAGGTCCACTAGAAAATCGTTTCAGCTCATTATTTCTCACTCTCCCATGCACACAATGCTTTCTATCACTCTATCCTAAGCCCACCTTTTATCTCCTCACTATTGGCAATAGCCTTCTGACAGATCACCAAGCACTCAATATTATTTTACTATAATCTAGTCTTAGCACACAGCCAGGATCCTGGTAAAAGGCAAGATTATGTTACTTCTCAGCCTAAAATTCTCTAATGACTTGCCTTTACAACAGAGTAATTGGTAATATCCTTAAAGCAACCTAAAACACTCCCCATCCCTGTCACACATAGCAAGTTCTAAACAAGCAGGCTCCTGGATGATCTTCTTGCAAACCTTACTCTTCCCACTTACTCTTCCCATTGTTTTAGGACTCGCCACCCAAAATTATTCCACTTGAATTACTTTCACTGCTCTCTCATTCACCTCCCTAGTTCCAGAAAAAAATATCCACTTAGAAGTGAGAACTTCTTCACTAAAACTATTTTTATAGGTACCACTCTATAATACAGTACAAATAAATAAAAGTTGTTATTTTCTACACTTCTGGTTTGTTGTCTTTTTCTTTCTCTGTACTGGAAATTAAGTCTAAGAATATGCAGATTTTTACCTGTTAGTGTTAAAAATTAGAAATCAATGAATTACTCATAGAAGAAAACAATCAAAAATTAATCAGAGTTCAATCCTTTGTACCACGTTCAATGTTTTGTGACCAGTTAGTACTTAAATAGTGCTAAATAAATAAAATTTTCTCTAGGATCCAGAAAGCTATATTTATTAATTCTTATATGAAAATCAAGAGTTGTTATGTTATATACATTAAATGTACTTTTTGAAATTAACAATAGAGTCCAAAGAATATTTTTTGGTTGGACAGATTCCTATTACTTATATATTTCTCCTCTGTCACCTTAAGAAGTCTAGTTAATAATTTTCTCTCCTTAATACAAGAGGAGAATCTATGTAGTCATTTCAAAATACAAATTCAGCCTATACCTCTTCTGTCAAATGTCTTTCATACTAATTTTATATTTTATATTAATTTTTTATCATATATAAAAGGTTAATCTTTTATACAAAAGGTTAATCTTTATTCTCTGTCCTGTTGAATACTTATCAGAAGTTTAATCTCCCCTAGACACTTTTCTATGAATATTTATAGGGTTGACATTGAATAATATAATGAAATTCCCTGATACTCTTGCCCTGTCACATTTCAAATAGTTTTTTAAAAAGTATTAATCAACTTCTTAGCACTAACCAGGTCATATAATTTGAACATAGACTGAAGACCCTAAATTTACCAAAAATAAAAGGAATACTTTTAAGGACTGTTTGGAACTTGGAAGGCAACCGTTGGAGCCCTTCATAGATCTTGGTCCCATCTGTGTGCAAAGTAGACAACCTCTTTGCCTACAATTTAGTTGGAAGGAGGTGCACCTAGGCTATACTGTGAGCTTTGCTAGGCCCTTTGAGAAAGCAAAGATGTAGGCTAGTCATCTTTGGTGTCATGACTACAACCAGGCTGAAATCTGGAAACCTGACTCTTCAGTGAGCAGAATCATCTATTTGTGTCTATTTCTCCCAGTCCTCCTGGAAGGGGCAAACCAGAACTTTCAGTCAAGATGGTGCTATTGCCAGGAAGAAGAAAATCCCATGGAAAAAAAATAGGTACCATGCTTTCCTTTGGAAAATATATATTCGAATAGCCCCCTTTAGGGTTCTTTGATAATATTATTCAATTGTGCCCTTACAACAATATTATGAAGTTTTATTCCTCTACTGTGACTGTACTTCTGAGTCACCTGGGAAGGGTAGAGGGAGAGGTTGGGGGGGTGCACTAGAGAAACTAAAACCAAAGCTCTCCTCCAAACTAGGTTAGGGTCTGAATATTTCTGTTTTCTAAAGACTCTGCTAGTAATAGTTGTTAATTAGGATTAACAATTATGTCAAAAAGATTGGCTGGGCTGACGTTATCATGCTCATTCACAGGTAAGGAAACTGAGGTCAAAGAGGTTAATTGACATATCCAAGGTCACACTGCCAATATAAGATTCTCTCTTTCTATTATATTGAGGTGCCTCCTGCCAACTTCCCCATCTCTTATTTTTAGCTAATGAAGCGAATTGGAACTCACAGGAGACAACATGAGCAGAACTGGACAAAATTCGGTGTAGGAATGCTTCATGGAGAACCATCCAGCCTACATGTGCATTAGGTTGATACCAGACACTTCAGGGCATGAAATTGAGGCAGTGAAATCCCGTGAACAGTGATAATAATAACAACAAATCCAATAACTCTGATAACATCACACAGATAAACTCAATATATGCTGTAATTTCAGTGAAGATTCCCACAAATGCAAAAGCTGCACAACTTTATCCTAGACTTTATTTTACACACTTTTTAAAATTTCAGACACTTTGTTCATAGGCTTAGATTTCAATCTAGTAAACACCTGAGAATTTTTACCCAACCATGAGTTTGAAAAAGCCAACTGACCGATTTGTAAAAACATTGCTGAGCTTTCCCAACACATGTGTTTTAATACCAGCATAGGTCAGTAACACCATCTCTATCCAGAAAGAATTTAAAAGCCTGAGGATCTAGAAGTACAAAAGATCCCCTCCTATTCCTACTATGGAAAAATGGTATTTGTAGAGACTCCTGATCAGCACTATTTTTTATAGGCCGGTGGCTTCTGCTTTATCATAAAACATCTTTGTTTCATGAAGTTTCTTTTCCTTCTACTCTCCAAACTGTTTCAGAGATTATATTTTCTGAAAGATAATGTTGGTAACATGTAACAACTAGAGAAACAAGTCAGTTAATTTATGATTTATAAGTATTTGTGAATTTCATGAGTTAATGGAGAAGGCTGAACAAAAGGAGAAGCATCTTCTTACCATAAATTATTCCATTACAGAGTCTGAGAGTTCTTGACCTAGAAAAGATAAACATTCTAATCTAACTCCAACACATTGCAAGTAAAGAAACAGGTTTCTGGATATTGCTGACTAGCTGCAGCTGGATAGAGAATTTTGGACCTACCTGATAGTAAGAGCCAAATCTCTATGCTCTGTCTTTTCTTAAACCAGACTGTATACTTTGGAGATTATAGCCTCCAAGATGATCTAAATCGGTCTGCTCCTTCAAGATTCAATTCATTTCCTACTGTCCAGTAGCCCACAATTCCAGCAACGAAAGGCTGCTAATGGTCATCCTGTCCATTCAACTTTGAATCTTCCCTACTATGTTTCCACCACAGGATCAAGTAATTATATCTAGTAACAAAGAAAGTTAATCCTAATAAACAACTCTTTCCATCTTTTGGTACTTGGGACGGTATATCTTACCTAAAACAAGTTTTTCTAAAGCAACTGCTCAATAATTAGATCCCTTTTGCTATATAAGAACCTCTCCTATATTTGATGATACATGTGATAGTCTCAATTGTCAACTTGATTGTTTTGAGATATGCGTAGGTAATTAGTAAAGCACACATTTGGGTGCATCTGGTTGTGTCTGTAACAGTGCTTCCAGAGATGACTGGCATGTGGGCCAGTGAACTGAGAGAGGAAGACTCTTCCTGAATATGGGTGGCACTGTCCAATAGGGTTGCAAGCCAGATGGAACAAAAGGAAGAAGAGGAGAAAGAAGCCAGTTAGTGCTTACAAGCTGAATTCTGCTTCACCAAATGCACCTTTTGCTGTCATCCCCATGCACATTACACATCAGATTCCAGCTCCTTCAGTCTTTGCAAGTGGACTCATATCAATGACTCTCCAAGGAGCATCTGGGTCTTCAGCCTCAGACTGGGACTGCATCTCTAGCCTCTCCTATTCTGGGTTTCCCAGCTTCTTCAACTGCACACCTACTAGATCCTCTGGCTCTCAAGCACACAGACCATTCTGGGACTATCCAGCTCTGATACCATAACTCAAACTAATAAATCACCTTCTGAAATAAATATACATACGGTATATACTCTCTTATATAGAAAATCCTAACCAATAAAACAGGTATGAGGATTCTTAGTACTGTTATCCCTAGGATTACCACTCACTGCATTTACAAATTCTTCATATTGTGCTGTCCTAATTGGACTCTTTTGAATACCATTCAGTTTTGAAATATGTCTTCTGTTGTATTTAGAATTGAATACATTATTTTAAACACTGCCAAAAAGAAAAGTAGAATTTTCCTTTGCTCATTCTAGAATATTCTGCATTAATAAACCCCATGAATTTTCAGTAAGTGTGAAATCACCCCCAAGAGGTTCTTGGGGAAAAATTTTTACTCGTTTTATGCCTAGAGCACAGATACACATAAAATACATTAAAAGATATACTGTGTACTTAACAAATATCTGTGGTATTAAAATTTCATTGAGCAAGTGAGTAGGGGAAAAATTTTAAAAGACTCCTTAAAAAAGCCAATAATGAAAAGGCTGAGAAACATTAACATAACCAATGAACATCCTACTATACACAGCATACATGTTTTATCAACAGCATTACACTCCTAACTCCTATTGAGGGTGTAGTCAAACAAAATCCTTAAGGCTATTTCATTTTTACTGCTTGTTGAAAGGTATCTCTATTACCTTGTGGTTTCCAAGGTACTGTAAATGCTGTCTCCTATTATCTAGACCAGGGTCTCCAAGTCCTAGGCCACGGGCCTGTTAGGAACTGAGCCACACAGTAGGAGGTGAATGGAAGGCAACTGAACAAAACTTCATCTGTATTTAAAGATACTCTTCATCACTAACTTTACTGCTTGAGCTCTGCCTCCTGACAGATCACCAATAACATTAGATTCTCATCGGAGGAAGAAGCCTACTGTGAACTATGTGTGGAAGGAATCTATATTTCTTGCTTCTTATGAGAATTTAATGCCTAATGATCTGCAGTGGACCTGAGGGAGTGATGCTAACACTGGGGAGAGGCTGCAAATACAAGTTAACATTAGCAGAGAAGTTTGGTTGCACAGATATCATAATAAATCAATTGCTTGCAGACTCATCAAAATCCTATCAGTGAATGGCAAGTGACAATTAAGCTGCATTTGATGGCAGGCTTTATATGGGTAAGGTAACCCTCAACAGCTGCATCTAGTAGAGGGTTTAAGTCAGAATCTGGCACTTGTTTTGGTCTGTACATAGCCTGCCCATTATTTTATTTACAACTTTTATCAGTATCTTTTTTCTCATACCATGCACTTGTCTCAGCTACAATTTTGGTAACTCCCAAAGATAATGATAGTCAAAATGAAACGTCACTAGAGAGTTTCTTTAAAACAGGGGAAAGACCTAATGATAAGACACCAGAAGATTTCAAGACCGCTACCAGAAAGAAAGCTGCATTAAAAAATATATATATATCTAGAGTCCTACTTAAATTATGGGTTCATTACAACACGTGACTCACATTCTCCAGGAACAGAGGCAATTATTGAAGGACACTATTTTATCAACTCTTTCTGCACTGAGTGCATCATTGGGTTAAGTACATTGCTAAAGCTATGAAGACATTTACCCGTAGTGTTCAGTCGCTCCTGCTTGCTGCTAAGGACATTGTTCATGAACTTTTAGGAGAGGTTACAGGCCAAATGGTGACATATATTCCTCTTTTGGTTAGCACCATAACTAAACAAATTGATAATAAAGCAGAATATATTGAGGCACATCCCTTCCACGGTGCTATAAACACCAGTCCCCTTTAGCATGTACCCACCAAAGGTCAGAAGTCTTGGAAAAAAAAAATAAGTCTTGATTCTTTTGCTTTAGGAATTAAATGCAATTGAAGAGGTAAAGAAAGGAATAATCTTTAAATTATCATTAGCATATAGTTAATTTAAAGGAGTTTATTATTCCTCAATCTTACATCTCTTAGATGTATATAGAATGCTAAGTTTCATAAATGTTTTAGAAAGACACTAGGGTGTGAAGAAGAGGGAAGGAATAAAGAAATGACATGGAAAATAATTTCTGATATTTCCTAAAAATTAACAAAAGAAGGTTGGCACAATATTAAAAATGGGAAATTAAAAAACAATTTAAGTATGGAGTATAGACACCCTTTTACTTAAACATACTTTAAAGTTTTCTTTCATCGGTTCCTGAGAATTACCAAGAATAACTCCCAGAGAGTATAATGTCCACCAGTTTGGGGAGTTATATATTAACTGCTGCTGCCATAACAAATTTAGGAGTTTAAAACTAAAGGTCAGAAGTCTTGATTATTTTGCTCTATGATTTAAGAGGTCAATACACAATGTTGAGCAGCCTGGACTCTTACTTGGAGGCTTAGGGGGTAAATCTACTTCCACAACTCGTCAGGTTTTTGGTTGCATTCAATTCCATACACTTGTTGGACTGAGATCCCTATTTCTTGTGGCTGTCAGAGAGTGATTATTCTTAGTCTCCACAGGCCACCTACTTTCCTCAGCTCAGGGCCCACATCTTCCATCTTCAAATGTAGCAGCGATGGGCTGAATCCTTTTCACATTTTGAATCGCTCTCACCTTCCTTCTGCTTAATCTGTCCTATTCTCCCTTCTCTGACTGATTCTTCTGCTTTCGAATTCCGTTCTTACAATCTCAGGCAATTAAATTAATCCCACCTGAATCATGCAGGCTAATTTCCCTATTTTAAAAGGTCAACAGATTAATAACAATAATTCCATCTGAAAAATCCCTTCAAAGCAATACAGTAGTGTCTGACTGTCAATAGGAATGGAAATCTTAAGGGAACATCTTCTGAATTCTGTCTGTTACAGAATGCGCCCACCAGTTTCAAAGGGACTGGAATTACAAGGGATGGTGCCACCTGAAGAGATACATGCCTGGAGGAATGCCTCTAATACTCTGTTTATAATTAATGAACACTCACACCACTGAGCATTTACTCCTTCATTATTTTCAACATGCATCCAATTAGAAACTGGCAGCTTAATTTATAGTTTTACAATCTGTAAAACATAAGAGTTTCTCTAAATGAAGCATTTTGATACATTATTTGATTGCTTAAGTGGATAACTTCATGGCTAATAAGTCATTTTGTTAGAAATTTCAGTTAACAATGCTTTTATTTGTTTTTTTTTTGTCTTGTTTTGTTTTTAAACAGGGCATGGATTTCTTGAGAGAACCTATTTGCACATGAGAAAGAAGATATTCTTTGATTGCAAGTAGAGATGTCTCTTTATAAGAAGCAATTATCAGTATAAGTTAAGTACCAAATTGCAAATTACATTATTCCTAAGTACTTACTAGAGAAACATTTCTTTAACTGTAATTCTTCTGGAAATTAACCCCATAAGAAACATTGTAAAAACATGAATTGCTTAACTGCCGTTAAACATATAATGCGATAACAAGATCACAAAACCCATCTGACACATATTTATTTTGGACACTTGCTGAAAACCATTTATTGAAATCATCTTACTAATATATGTGAATTGTAGTGCATTAAGTGACTCATTTTAAGATTTGTTTTCCAAGAAAACCAATTTTTGAAATGAATTAAATATAGTCAGTTAAATGAAAAATATCTAATGTCAAAATTCTTGCCATAAATTTACCTACTGTGGAATCAAAGCATTTCTGGAACGATGAAAATATTACAATTTTTAAAGTAATATTGCATTCTCTTACTTTTCTTGTTAAACTCTAACTAGGCATAATAACTGTGACGAAAATGTGCTGCATTACTGATTCCAACAGAGGGTAACGGGATCTGCATCACAGTTGCATATATATTACTTATAAACAGAAGTAATTGAGAATACAAGACTGAAGCCTGACTACTTCTTTTGTCACTTATTACCTGAATGGTTTGAAGCAAATCATTCAGCCTTTCTGCACCTCAGCTTCCATCTGTAAATTGGGGATAGTAACAGTACACATGCCTCCCAGGGCTGCTGTGAGCTTAAGAGAATATAAGCAAATATATATAAAACCGTTTAAGTGCTAAGCACTTACTACAAATAAACATCAGTAAATGCCGGTTATTATTCTTGAAATGATATCTAATGTTAGGATTCACACTGTGATGGAGACCTTCACTCTTCAAATTTGCGGGCTTTAGAACACAAAAGTGAACAGTCTTGGCTTTTGTAGAAGTGTCCTGTGGTCAATTTAACTGATAACAGACAGCACAGAGGAAGAGGTAAAAGAGACTCCAGCAACCAGTTCTGTACTCCTGGCTAACCTGTTTGCTGCAAAGACACTATCCGTTTTATTTCCCTCATTCTAGCCCTTCACCTTTGCCATTCACTTTTTCATCAAAACATCAGTGAGCATTTATTAAAGGTCCTGTATGATGAGGACACAGTGATGAATATGACATGTTCTATCCTATGGGATTCAAGGTTTTATAAACACACAATGGCAGCCTTAAACCACCCTCATTTTTGACTCACTATTTTGAATTTAATAGGAAATCTACTTTCCTATTTGAAGTAATGAAAAGTGGGGTAAACATTGAGACTACATCACAAAATGTGGAACCTGGAAACTTATTGATGCTTTTGGGGACAATGTATCATAGTTTCCTAAAACTCCTTTACTACAGTGTTACTCACATTTTTATTAAAACCAAAAGATTCTAAATAAAACTATGGAAAAAAGACATGGTGTCTCCAGGACCAACAATATATTTATTTGGTTAAACTAGCTTTTTGCTTCCACATACCCAAAACACTCTCCATCACTGATGACATTCCTTGCCTTACACTTGCCCACTATCTCAACACCAGATTGTATCCACTTAGTTGTAGTATGTTGAACTTAGGTTCAGGAAAGTTTAGAAGAGTTCTTTAACAATTCACTATACATTTAGAAGAAAAGTCTATTAAGATTGATCAGCTCCCTCTCCTGCAGTCTATATTCTGAAGATCTTGGAATTTCAGGCTTGGAAGAAAAAATTAATATCTAATATAATTATTTTCTTTGGATAGTTGCATAAATTTTTTCAAGACAACATGAGTGGTTAGTTGCAAAGCCAAAACTGGAACCTGAACTCTAATCCTATTTCAGCTTCCTTCCATATCAGCATGTGGTCTAAATGGATGTAATAGCCACTTAGTATTTTGGAGGATATATTCTAAACTAGTGATTTAATCCACGACTAATGAGGCATTAAATGTCCACAGCTGAAAACAAATAGCATGAAAAATATTTGAATACTGAATTTATCATCATTTAGCACTACTTTAATCAGACTGCATAATCACCTTTGTTTATGTATTCCCTCATGCATATCTCTTTGTTAAAGATTTTTGCTCATTGAATCATTCATATAGACAAATTACATACATTAATGAAATTATAATCTGACTTTGGGGTTGATGTAGCTAAAAATTATTGGAAAAACAATAAAAAAAATTCATTAAATGTTGCTAAATTGTAAGTGGTTCTATGTCATTTCCAACAAAATCCCCAAAGAAACAACTTACATCACAGCATTATAAAAATAACAACCACAAAATAAAATAAGGCAACACATTAGTAAACCAGGTTTTCCTGGATATTGAAATGTCTCTTTTGATTTTTAGATTTTAAAATTCTTAAGCACTTTGTTTTATTAGGAATCTCTTTATTGGCAGAAAATGGTATGTTAAAGTGGGTACATGCTTCTAATACCAGCTACTCAGGAAGCTGAGGCAGAAGGATTACAAATTCAGAGTCAGTCTGGGTAACTTAGACTCTACAAAAAAAAAAAAAAAAAAAAGCTGGGGATGCTGCTCAATGATTTAGTGCCTCTGGTTTGGATCCTCACTACTGGGGGTAAGGGATGATACAGTAAGGTTCCAATTTCTCAAAAATTATACTCCTACATTTAAATGTACCAAATATAGTTAATATAGGTGGCATGATCGAAGGCTTGGAGACCACCCACCTGAATTCGGGCAATACCCCAAGGCCTAACATCCTTTCCTCACTGCTAAGAGAAGCAGAATTAAACATAATAAAGACCCAGGAAACCTCTAAAACTCCAGGCCAGAACACAAATGTGTCAGATCTTGTAGCCTGATCTGTAACATTTCCCCCACTCAAACCTCATTAAAGGTTCATACATAGGGACCGTGCCTCATGTATGTGACTACATCAGAGTGAATTTGGGACAGTCATGTTCCAAGTCATGTGTTTTATGGTGCCTCTGAGATAACTCAGCACCCTGTCAATCATTTCTGTCAATTTTATCCAGAGACCCAGTGAGAGGCACTTGGGTGGGTGCACTTATTTTAAATTCCGAAAGTCCGATTTATCTGTGTAGTTCTTATTTCTCTGTCTCGCAGACAGCCCTTTTCCATTCATGCCACCATTTTGTTTCTGCTGACACAGAAACAGGGTCAGCCTGAACAACTTAGCCAGTTTATTTTCAATAAATGTAGCTTTTTTTTTTTCTTTTAGCATTGGATGTACACTTGCAGTTCTTTGCTTGCCATACACAAGAACTAGAATCTATCTCTAGGATCCATCACACAGTGTCACAGCTATATCCTCAAAGGAAATACTACAGAGTATTTAAGACAGTGCAGACTACATGTGGATCTCATTATATTTAACATTTCAAGATAAACAACCACAAACATGTGAATAAAAGAAACGAGCATTTCTCTGCTTATTTTGAGCATTTTTCAAGAACATTGTCTAAATTATTTTGAGTGTCAAATTAGAAGTTCAATACCAACTTGAATGTTCTTTTGTAAACATTTTTGCATCCGATTAGGAAATGTTTAGGCGGGCTGGGGATTTCGCTCAGTGCTTAGAGTGTTTGCCTCGCAAGCATAAGGCCCTGAGTTCGATTCCCGGTACAAAAAAAAAAAAAGAAATGTTTAGGCTTTTCCCTTTATTATTGAAGTTTAGAAATCCATAGCCCTTAGTATTCAGTATATTGCATAGTAATTAAGGTCATGGGATCTGAACGTAGGTCTTTCTGGAGTCTTGGTTTGGCAACTGTTTTAGTTAGGTTTTCTCTCGTCGCTGGGACAAAATACCCGACACCCAAAGTTAGGGGAAGAAAGGTTTATGTGGCTTACAGTTTGTAGAGGTTTCAGTCCATAGTCAGCTGGGTCCAAGGCAGGGGGGCATGGCAGACAGGCAGAAGGCAGCAAAGTAAGCAAGGAATGCAAGCAACCAGATAACCAGCTTCTTCCTGTATCTTATATCTTATCCAAACTACCTGTCTTTAGGGTGGGCAGTACTCCCACCCTTAATCCTAATACCCTTAATCTCAGTGTCACATCCTTGATCCCAGCAGAACCATGCCAAACCGATCAGTGGACTAATTTACTAATCACACACTCTAGATCCAGCTATCTCTTACCACATGAGGCTCTGGGGGGACATCTAGACACAAACCATAACAGCAACTTACTATGGTAGTTGTTTAAACTTGGGCAAGGTACAGTTTCTTCAGTTTTCATGCCACACAGAGATAATAACAGACTTCAAAAGGTTTTTGTAAAGTCTGAGTGAGTTAATGTACATAAGGACAGAAAACAGTATGTGCTATTGTCATAAACTTTTGGCAATATTACACTGTTGCTCCTTGTATTGGTCAAATTTCCCATTTATGGGATAAAACACTCAACATCTACAGCTTAAAAAATGAGAGGTTTAATTTGGCTCATTGTTTCAAAAGTTTCATTTCATAGTCAGCTGGCTCCAAGGCAGAAACCTCATGGAAGGGAATGGCAGAACAAAGCTACCCAGTTCCCAGCATCCAGGAATCAGAGCCCCAGGGATGAGGAACAGTCACGGACATAGAAGCTGGCCCCGTCCCCTTCAACTAGACTCCACCTCTGCACAGCATGTCCAGCTAGGAACTCACTGGATTAACCCACTGATGTATGCAGCACCCTGTGAGCTAATCAAGTTGACAATTAAGAGTAACTGGGATGCTACTCTACAGAGTGGGGAAAAACAACAAAATAAAACAAAAACCTTCCCAAATACCAATGAGGATGAAAATTAGAACTCTAAATAGGTATCTTCTAGTTACCTGAAATATCACTGGGAACATTTTCACTGATTTCTAGCTTTCTGTTCACTCTCCCAAAGGCAGGTGAGAATGCCTTATTATTTGTCCATATTTATGTGTGCAGGTTTAAATATCCCACTTGGTGGCTGGTATAAGCCCTCTATATTTGGCCCATTTTTTTTATATAACTGCAGAGTTCAGGCCGCAGAGAGAGGCAGAAAAGCTGATTTCTTTTTAGGTGCATGTTCGCCCCAGGGGGTGAACATGGTATATTTGTTCCAAAGAAGAAAACAAAAGAGGGTAGGAAAAACTCCAACTGGATGTAGACTGTTGATGACAATAACTGAAGGAAGCACCAGAGCAAATTTTTTTTTCCAGCCTCTGTGTGCAGAAGTCTGATCAACTTTACAAGCCCTATTATATGATTCTGTTTGACACTCGCACTCCTCCAGGTGGGGGATAAATAATGCTGCGACTTCTCAAACATGGGATCTCCTCAGCTTTCTAGAGACTTGGTTACTAGTTTCTTAGGGCGGCCCTACTTTGCTTACACTGGCCACGACAAAAGCACTTCTCAACTCCTTAGCTAAACTCCAACTACCTGTTTCTTTTACTTTATGTAAAAAATAAGAGAGCCTCTAAAGAGCCTCTTTTATGTTTTCTAGCATTGCTAAATATTTCTTCTACTCATTTTGTTCTTCTTTAGTCATTTCATAAGGTTAGGGTGCGATATAAAGAGAAAGAAATAAAATGTTGATTAATTTCCCATCCTGAAGAGGGAAATCCTATTTTGAATCTTGAATGTAACTGAGATATTTATTCTTTTTATGGCAGTTGAGTTAGGTAAGGGAAAAAAATTAGCATCAAGTTGCATATTTAGCTAAGATGAGGAAAGTAAATGGCTGTGGAGTTGATTTAAATTATTGGCAACCTGATTCTAATTAATTTGAGAACTATGTTTAGTTTCTGACTTCTTTAACCTTTTGACCATGTAGTCAGGAAAAACTTTTACTACATGTCTAAAATTCCTATGCTCATGATCAACAGTAGTATGGTACACAACTCAAAAGAGAAAATTAACCTGAATAATTTTTATTGTCATTGATGCCTATTCTGTGACTGTTTGAGATCCTGATTTTCAACCTGGCTACATTATTTTTAAATTAATACAAAAATAAAGTTTAAATTCTTATGTTTAAGCATCTGAACATTAGGGAGGAGATAGGTACAAGAAGAAAAGACTGCCAACCAAGGATTCAAATCTATAAACATAGAGCTTATACTTGACCGTATAGTTTAAACAAGGGACCAAAGACAGATGCAAGATTTCAGAGTTGTTTCTATAAACCAGTCATGCCTAAACCATTAGCAATAACATGTACTGCAGCTCCTCACTTTTTATTTTTCTCAGTACACGTTTACATTTTAAAATGTTGATTTAGAACTTTGAAGACATACGCACAATTACACCTTAACCTTTTTCTTTTCTCCTTGTGAAAGGTCTGTAAAAAATCAGTGGTAAAGAAAGAGGTTAGACTGACTTGCTGTGGTGTAGGCAAGATGTCAAACTGCAGTTGGGATGGAGAAGGGGAGAATATTCAACTATATACAATGAAGGAAACTCTACAACCCCCCCCCCAAGCAT
Organism: Hystrix cristata; assembly: GCA_004026905.1. NCBI lineage: Eukaryota > Metazoa > Chordata > Mammalia > Rodentia > Hystricidae > Hystrix > Hystrix cristata. Next base: position 28,679 of record PVJO010016539.1, read on the forward strand.
CTGTGAGGTCAAATGTTGTATACCTCAACTTACTTCCTGAAATTAATAGCCAGGTGTTATGCCAGGTATTGTACCTTATTCATTAATTATGATTGTGGCAGCACAAAAGAAAAAAATACTAGGACACATGAACTAGGATGATAAAGAGAAAGCATCCCCACGCACAACAGGAAAGGCGAAGGTATCTTCCTTCTGCCTGGGACACTTTCATCTGTGACAGCAAATTCTCATTCACATCAGACTGCAAACTTTAGAAGCAGTTTTCATGGCTCTTTCTCTCTCTCTGTCTCTCTCTGTCTCTCTCTGTCTCTCTCTCTCTCTGAAAAATAACTATGGTTATAGGACTCACATAAATGAAAATAAAGTAAAATTAAACTTCCCACAAAAATGTGAAACTAAGAGGGGGCAGAGGGAGAAGTGATAAGAGGGGTGAAAATACCCAAGTATATTATGAGCCTGTATGCATAGACCAAAATGCAAACCATTAGTCTGTATAACTAATAAATGAGTTAAAATAACAAATAGAAAAATAAAATAAAATGCATTTCTCAGTAATTCTCATGTTTGCCAGGTTTAGTTGAAACTAATGGCAATTTACACAAATGAGACTATCAGTCAAAATTGATGATCCAAGTAAGCTACAGTAAGAAGGGAGTTCAGAGTCATCAGTAAATAGTCATAATAGTGGCAGAAGTTGACCCACACTGTCACTTTTCCTTAATGTTATAATAAGAATGTTGCCTATGTCCCCTTAGCCAGTGGATGACCCAGCAGAGTTCCCCCCAGAGGTGCATGGCACAGTACTGTGTGTCACAAAGCTTGAAAAGTGGAAGCACAATCCACATGCTGGTGGTAATGAGGGTATACATGGGGTTTTGGAGGCAAGATGAAGAATTAATTTGGTGGAGTGGAAGGAACCTAAGTGTTGAATTCCACTTTGCTATGAAATTGTGAATTGATTATCTAACTTTTCTAGTACCTGTCTTGTCTAAAAATGACTGCTCTGAGCCAGACCAGGAGCCCTTAATCTGGGATCTACATATGAGTTTCAGAGACGCTGGAAGGATGCCTAAATTATGGATAAAATTGTTCATCACATTTTTTAAGGGTTACTATAAAGGCATGCACTGAAGGAGTGCTTTTCTAACTATCTGTAGAGAAGAACTAGGTTCTTTTTAATTTTTAAAGTTTTATGGAAACAAATTTTTTAAATTATGCACAAAAATGAATACATCCAAAATAGAAGCCAATTTTTTTCTATTATATATAGGAAAAATATTCAGTAGGTATATTCAATAAGATAGGAAATTACTTTTTCAAGTTGCTACGAAAATTTCCAAATGCTTCTTATCAATTTGGGTCATTGTTGTAGACTGACCAGCATAGTCCACAGACCACACTGTGGAAAGAAGCTGCCCTGTATCCTTATAGGCCTCACCATTAAAGTTTCTATGTGAGAGGCTGGGGTATAACTGAGTAGTACGGCAGGTGCTCAATATGTACAAGGCTGTGAGTTCTATCCTCAGCACCTTACCCCACAAAAAAAGTTTTTACATCCCCACATCCATTCTGCCTCAACTTCCCCTGTCAAAATACACAATCCAACTCATCATTGCATTCAGCATTATGAGGAGAACTCAAGATAAAGGTCTGTCTTCTTGGAAAGCAATATAAGATTGTAAGTAATAATGACAATGACAACAAAATATGTTTTCCCTTGTCACTCGTGATTACTTGCATTCCCTGAACAACAAACACAGAGAAGAGGGAAAGCATGTAAGACTAATTAGCACTAGACCCTGGGCCATCTGCTACCTGACAATCTAGTTCTCTTATGAGGTGCTCTGCTCACGTAATTGTCCAGACAGCAAAAGCCTTGACCAGCCTGGACGCTACGCACTTCCTGTCCGCAGCCTCTACAGGACACTTTGCTGCATTTGTTATGTATGCCAAACATAGTACTGCATTCAGTAGTTACCAATAGAAGGCGGCAAAAGGGAATATATAGTTGTTTCAAGTACTTGTAAATTAGTTCTTGTAGAAGCATTATGTGAAGAATCACAACTGGGACTATGCAAAGGGAAGGATTTCAAAAAGGCATACAAGTTAGACTGGAGGGTATAGTCACATAAGTTCGCTCAGAACACTCTTGGGATCATGTCTTGAGTTCTGACTACCTGGAGGTCTGGCTGTGATATCAGAAAGGTTTAGTTACCTCACTGAATTATTTGCAGGTCTCTGCTGTTTTTTAATTGCTACATGCCTGGGTAAAAGTATGTTATTCCCCAAGAGTCTATTCCTCTTTAATCAAAGGTGTTTTAACTGACCAAGAGAAAAATGTGTCTGGATATGTGTTAGTTTTGTGTTTAGTGGAAGAGAAGGAAAGAATCAGGAAGAGCAGTACATGATAAGTGAATGGTGAAATGTGTCATAAGATATGACTTTACAGACTGGTATAGAGGGTGAGACATTGTTAACAGATGAGGTTGCAGAATCTAGAGATCATAAAGTCTCATCTATGTCTTTCCAGGGATTCTGGCTTCCTCCTCAGGACACGGTTGATTCACTGAAAAGGTTTAAGTAAAGTGGTGAGATGATCAATATTTTGTTTTGAAAATATGACTCTGGCGAGTTTATGAATGATATCCAGGAGGTGGATAGGATGGAACTGGTACTGACAAGGAGTTCGTCTAATAACTCAAGGGGGAAATCATGAAATCCAAGACTAAGTCAGTAGCACTTAGGAGGTTAAGAATGGGAAAGGCATGAAAGATGTCAAGCAGAAAGAATTACTACTGGCTTCAGGAAATGGAGGAGTGGAAAGAATCATGAACATTTTTCAGGATATTGGCTTGGGCAACTTGGAGGCTGGGTATTCCAGCCCCCAAAAGCAAAAAAAAGAAAGAGAAGGAGGAGGAGGAGGAGGAGGAGAAGAAGGAGAAGAAGGAGGAGAAGGAGGAGGAGGAGTTGAAGGAGGAGGAGGAGGAGGAGACGCAGCAGCAGAAGCAAATTTGCAATGAGAGTAAGAAAACAAAGAATTCAGTTTAAATATATCACACTCCCGGTATCTGAAGAACTTTTAAGTGGAAATGTCTGTAGGAAGTTAGAAATAAGTCTGTACCTAGGAAGGAAGGACATGGGTTTGGGCTGGAGGAGGAAAAGGTGGTCAGCAGTAATTGAAGTCTCCAATGGGATGGTCACTTCAACAAGCCTTGGCTAATGAACTTCATATCACTCCAGGAGAATTTATTTGACCCCACAAGTATTGTTGGCTTGTATTTTCTGTATTTTCTCCCGTAAAATTCCTTCTTTCACTAAATAAGAAAGCAGGTAAAATAGAGTAAAGGATAATTGAGGTAGCACAATAAAGGTAAAGCTGGACTGTGATTCATACATGACATGCAAGTACTTAACACCGTTTGCTTTCCTAAATAGGGTGACAGTTTTGGCTCCAGATTTTCAAGCAGCAATGCAAACAGGCAATTAAAAGTTACATATTTTATATTCAAAAAGGTAAGCAAGTTCCCCAAAACACAATTATTTATGCTACGGGGAACTGAGGATGCACATAAGAAGAGCACTATGTACAGTGAGCAGTATTCTACTGTGTGTTTTAGATTTTTGTTTTGGTTTCATGGTGCTGGGATGGAACCCAAGGCCTCAAACACGTTTAGTAAAAATATTCTTAATAACACTCCCATAGTTAACAAAAATCGTACAATTATTATTGTAAATTATTGTAACTGTCAATATAGATTGATGATACAACAACAAATGGGGGTAAAGGCAATTTAAAGGAGGGAGAAAGGTAAAATTGTGTAATTCATAAGTAGAGCCCAGGTTGATTATGATGTATCAAAGAACAGACATATTTTCTTCAAGTATTCATCTGTATACCTCGAATATATTTTATTTCCTATACTAAACTGGCATTTCTTTTCCTACCCTCTCACTATTTAATATTCACAAATTTCTTCAAGTACAGTCATTTGTACCTTCAATATTTAATGACTTTATGAACTAAAATTAAAGGTCATGAAAGAACTGACACTATATTGATAAGAGTCCTCAATCCAATGATTTCAATGATAATAGTGGCTTGAAATGAATAGTTGTTTGACAAATATTGTGAGTAAATTTATGTAACAATTAACTAAGTAAATAATATGAATAATATGATAGAGACCAGTGATGCTAAATAAATAAAATACTCTTTCTTTTCTCCAATAACTAATAACCTACATACCAGACACAAATACTAAAATGTATTATATTGGGAAAAAGAAGAAATTGTTCAAATGGGAAAGGGAATGAGGGAGAGTGAGGTGGAAGGGAATGGAGGGACAGAAGAAAAAAGAATAGAAGGAAAAATATGGAAACAAAGCTTTTGTAAATAAGGAGGGAGGAGGGGTTGAAGGGAGAGGAGGGGAATGGGAAAAAAAAAGAAGCAGCAAGATATAACACATACTAGTACAAATTCCCTATGATGAATGTTACCACTGTATATATCTAAAATGCACCATTAAAATAAAATTAAAAAAATAAAATCGATTACAAGTGCCTTAAAAATAAATAAATAAATATTAGCTGAGTGACTATTTGGGAACAGGCACTCTTCTGGACATTGATGACACAGGAGGTGTAAAACCAGACAACGTTTATACAACCCTGTTTCACAGCAGGTGATCAAAAAAATCACCTGTACATATGTAAACATATGATCCATTAGACGGTTGTAAGCATACGGAAAAATAAGAAACGAAGGAAGAAAGACAGTATTCTGAGGAATTAGGAGTGAAATCTTAAGCAGAGAGTTCAAGGACATATTTAATAAAAAGGTCACAGCTGAGCACATAACTTGAAGGAAATGAAGGAAAGATCTGGGAACAAGATTGGTTTAGGTAAGTGCAAAGGTCTTGAGGCAGAAAAATAATGAAATAGTTCTAATGAAGAGTCATAAAAGATTAGGTCAGAAATGGTAGGCAAAAGTGGTAAATGTCAAACTTATAAGCTATTGTAATTATTTTAGTTTTCTTCTGAGTTTCATGGAAACCATTAGAAGGCTTTGAGTTAGTGAGTGAACTACTTTGTCCTGATAGTAAGTACAATGATTGTGATACATATATCCCATATATTATATGAACAGCAATGAAGAGCTGTGGAAGACTAAGAGTGAATGGATACTTGTGAATTACCCAGACAACACAGGACACAAGATGGGAATAGGAACCCTTCTTGACAAATGATCATGTATACCGAACAAAAGGCACTAGGGTAAAACTTTGACATTTAGTGTGTCAAAAATTGAAGCAATTTAGCATTGCAACACAGCAAATTTTAAGGCAGGGGGGCAGATGCAAAGTGAGACTAAAGAGATAGGCAGGAGATCACTGGAAGATTTTATTCTTATCTCTGGTCTTTAGGATAATACTCTCAAGTATAGGGATCATAGGTATTTTATACATAACAGAAGCTGTGTATATAAAAGAGAGCCAATCTGCAGTGGCTCCATAAACTCTGTGCAATTTCATTAATTAAACAGTTTACACCGTGCCGGGAGAGCATTCAGATGCATAATTTTTAACTGATGTGCCAGATGTTATGACCTAAATATATCATAAGAGTGCTCTCTAGAAGAATTACTCACTTGTAATGAGTAAAACAAAAACTATATAAGAGAAAAAAATCTTTCTGGTTCTCCAAAACGTGGCTTTGATGTTGGGGGGAGGGGTGGAGTGCATGCTATCCTGACCTATTCTGCCGTCAGTTTTTTTTTTTTTTTTTTTAAGTCGCCATTATAGAACCTCTTCGACTCACGTGGGCCTAAGTTTGTCAGTTCTGAATTTCAACAAACTCACAGAATGCACCTGAGGATCCAAATGGGAAACTAATCATTATTTTCCAAATAGGACTATATGGTCTAGAAAATCAAATCTAACATGCCTTTACTGACTTTTACCAAAAGATAAATAAATAAATAAAAAATAAAAAAATCAAATTAGAAAGGTTGCTCTGAAAATGAATTTGCCAAGCAAACCATATTCAAAAGATTAAAAAAAAAAAAGAAAAAGAAAGAAACAGTATTGGTGCCCTAGCCCAAATAAAGTGGTTTGTTACCACATCTCTGCTCAATCCCCTCAGGCTCTTGTAGCATGAGGATTTTTACCACCATTAGCTGCTAAAATATTTAATAAGGATACAATGCACTGTACGTTTCATTTAGTGAGACAGCCCAACAGTCTAAATAAGATTGAAAGTTTGCCAATTATTAGAGGAGGGACTTCAGAGATTTCTTAAAATATTTCTTCTTTCCCTACTCTTTTAAGAGTTATTTTAACCTAAAATGGATTTTTTGTTTTCATATGTACGAATTATCTTTTTGTTTGTTTGTTTGTTTTGTTTTTATTTACCCTAGAAAACACTTTTCAGATGTCTTGGATTCTAATGGAGATTTGCTGTGTATATGATGGCCACAAGAAACATGGTTTTTTGAGGGTTTTTTGTTTGGTTTGGTTTGGTTTGGTTTGGTTTTTTTACCAAAAGCATGTATTGGTACATTGTATACATAATAGTCACACTCATCATGGTTATTTTGTACCTGTACTTGATATATCTTGGTTTCCCCCCTTCTTCCTCATCCCTCCTTTCTGCTGTCCCCTTTCCTATTTACAGCAGGTTTATTTATATTTTCCCATTTTTCCCTTTCCTCTTTCTTTCTTTTTTCCCCTCTTTCTTTCCCCCCTTCCCCCCTTTCTAGTTCTCCTCTCTTTTGAATATAACCTTCCTTTTATATAATATCTGTTACACCTCTTTGTCCTTATTTACCCTTATGGTTCCTCATATCACAGAAACAATTCGATGTGTACTCATGAGTGTCTGATTTATTTCACTTAAGATTATGTTTTCAAGGCACATCCATTTACCTACAAATGTCTGTAGCGTATCCTTCTTTGTGGCAGAGTACTACTCCACTCTCAAAGAAACATGTTTTGATCACAGTCAAAACAGCAATTCTCTCTGCAGTAGCACAACAGCCCAGGAGTACAAGGCCCTGTAGCTAGCAACGAGCAGATGGGCTGGGTCCTTCACAAAACTGCCAGCACCACTTGCACAAGCTCAGCTTCATACAGTCTGGGAGGTTTGACCCTACTAAGTTTCAGAGTATGTCAGCTCTTCAGCTTGCTGTAAATTGCTCCAGAATTAGCCATTTGTTCATTTGTATTAGGAGACTTTGTGAAACATGTACAAAGCCTAAGAGGCCCTGTCACTGTGCAGGGACAGCTTTGGAATGAACCCAGGCTCTGGCAAGACTAGGATTATTCAAGGTTTTCCTAAACCAATTGGTCTTTTTATTTGGGGGTTATACAATGTACATATGTAAGAATTAAGTATCGTTGTTAAAAAAAAATAAAGAAATGTTACCGTGTGAGAATGAATGCAAAACAAATACACAAGCTATCTCCTCAGAACCGAGCTTCTGGATGTCACAGATTATTTGGGGAAGAGAGAGTGGGAAAGACAAAAGAGAAGAGAGAAAGAGTGAGTCTCATCTTGCATGTTCGGCACACAACTAATCATGTTGAATAAAGTATTTTCTCATAAAATTAAGTGATCAAATCACTGAGTTATACTATATATGAATGCAAATGAAACTGTCATTCCCTAGAATCTATATGGTAAAGCATTCTCAATAATAAGGGAAAGAAGTAAATAAATATGTAAGCAATCAGGAAAAAAGGAAAATTAAAGAATAGGTTGACATGTGAGTCAAAGTGCTCAAAATAAGGCCAGCACTTTTATTTGCTCTACTACTTTGCTTTTCTGTGCCTCAATTTTCTCTTCTGAAATGGAGATCGTGATAATACTGGACATCCTTGCTTCATAGGATTGTACAACAAATGCAAAACTGAGTTTTGGATCAATCATTGCCAATTCTTAAAGGGCCACTTAAATATTTCTAAGTTAGAAAAGATATTTAACTCTATAACCTCCATATATTTACCTGTTAAATAAAACTCTGATATTGGCCTGCCTACCTTCAAAATGATCTTGTAAAAATCAAGTAAGGTGGTGCCAGCAATGTGCTTCAAAGTGTAAGATGCTATCAAGAATTAGACTTTCAAACCTGTTCAAATAATATCGAGGAAGGAAAGATTATTGTTGGCAGAAATTGCAAAAGTCTGGAATCATTCTATCATTTTAGGAAATAAAGGTGGTAAGCATGGAAAACTGCTAATAATATTAAAATTTTGACCTCTAAGGGGAAAAAATGTAGATTAGCAGAAATTTCCACTATAGAAATTCTAGAACACTAACTACTCAGACTATTGCAAGTGGTTAGGAAACAGTAAATTAAATTTTGTAATGCTTTCCCAAAGGAAGTAGAAAGGCCCCAGCATTACTTAGAGTCGAAATTGAATGGGGAACAATAGGCAAGTACTCAGTGATAGCAGAGTGAACCAAAGGACACTGCGGATCCTTTCCATTCTTTATGTTTGACAGCCAGAAACTACTTGCATTAATGCAGTACCGTGCAGTGGAAGTCATCACCGTGGGAACACTCGATCAAAGTTTTAATACTATTTAATAAGCATCACACTATAAAAGCATATTTTCCCTTTCAAGTACAATTCATTCAAGTTTTAGGGAACTACTAAATTGTTGCACTTGACAAAACTGTGAATGGCAGTTGGACATACACAGAAGCAATCATTTTACATTTTGGCTGACTTGAAGAAAAGTAGGAAATGTGAGGTGGGCATTTGAAATACTCTAAACCTGTCATTACTTTGAAAAAGTAGGGTAAATAGAAGGCATCAATGTTTTGAAATAAATGACTATAGTAAGTAAAACATGCACAGTGATGTAACACACATACAAGGAGATGGAATTTGGTCAATGGTTAAGTTAATTTAGGGACTGGAGATCTGAGCCATTGTTTTTAAAAGATGGTGTGTTGATACCCGGACATCCGATTTGTAGTAAGTTGTCAGCTCTTTGATTTTTCTGCACTTTGCCTATTTCTAAAACAGATGTTCTCATTTGGGTGGAGGGGCAATTTTGGCAGGGACAGTTGACCTATTTGGCTTGTTGCCAAAGTGGAAGTTTGTTCTACTGGCATCGAAAGAGTGAATGCCTTTGATGCTGCCAAATATCCTACAATGTACAAGAACAGACCCCAACAGAAACAATTCCCTGGAACAATATTCATTAATACCTAGGTTGAGAAGACACGCTCTAAAGTGAAACTACCTGTACTAGGAAGTAAACAAGGACCTAGTCACTCCCAACATAAAGGCAATGTTCAAAGTCAGTAGACTTTCTAAATCAATAGTACTGTTTTTGTTTAAGCTTCCTTTCCACCCTTCTTTTTAATTATAAAGCACTTGGCAGAAAAATAAGATTCATTTCTATAATAGGCTTAGAAGCTTTCTTTTTCAGAAGCTTTTTTTAAATCAATTAACATTAGTTGCTTTCTTATAAGGAAGAAAAAACAAAAAGTACTGTCTCCCTAAACCTCCCAGAAGTTACAAAACTCAATGACAATATTAAAATTTCCTGATAAGGAAATGCATAGATTCAGGACACATTTTTTCTCTCAGGGATTTTATTTGTAAACATTTCTTGGAAATTGGAAATAAAATTTAAAATACACATATACAAGTATGCACAATTCTGGAGGCTACATGTATTATTGATGCTTAAAACAGAATATTAGTACTGCATATGTCCTTGCTATATATGGGGATGAAGATAAGGTAGCTATAAGAGCTAAGGCCATACAATGAATCAGATCTAAATCCCAAGTTCTCATACCCAGTTGCTAAATTGTGTTCATTAAAACAGAAACAGTCTTACATGACTAATGACTCATTCTAAGACAATTGAGTATTTATTCTATAAATATTAGAACAATACTACATGAACAAAGTAAAAATCAAGGCTCATTACTACAAAGCACTCCTTGTAATTAAAGATTATCTGATTTACCACACAGAGCAACAGAAAATCATGATGTTTATTTTGAGAAGTAAACCAACACCAAGGAAAGCAGAGCAGAATGACTTTTGAGTCCCTGGAACGATACCTAAATGAAGACTGAGACATTACGAAAGACAAAACAATGAAGTTGCTTACCTATTGTCATAGCAACATTTTAAGAAATGTCTCATTGCCATTTTTTTTCCTTATTCCCATAGAACTCCATTACCTTGGAGATTTTTGTGTTATTTACTAATACATATTCTATATTACATAGAACCCCAGAATAAAAAGTATTAAAAATAATCATTGAAGGAATTTATAAAAAATTCACAAAATGAGGAGGGGCAAGAAGAACATAAACTTTCTCAACTCTTCTAACTCCTCTCTTATCCTAAAAGCTCTAATCCTTATCACCTCTTAGCAGCCAACTTTATGCAATACATACAAAACATTTAGTGTCAGATTCCAAAGTTTGAAGCATATTGTGATTATCTTCTAGAAAATATATATATACTCCCATTTTATAATTTATTAGATATTATAAATATTAAATTGAATTCAATAACATTATAGCATTTGTGAGATAATTTACCTGTGTCAGTGCTTCAGCTGTGCTGAGCTTGGAGGGAGAAAGGAAAAGAGATCATGCACAACAAGAAATGGCAAGCTGTTCTGAGGATAGATGACATTAGAAGGAAAAAATAGTGAGAGAATTAAAGTCAAATATATGGAATCTAAAATAAGAAGCTTCTTTTTCCCTCTTGTGTGGTATAAAGGGTCAGAAAGAATGGGACTCAAATGACAGGTACCTCCAAGGTATATCTCTTAGATATTTCCATGAAGAAAAACATAGAGAGACCACTTATTTGGGCGCATCAAGTTGTGTCACCTCGTGAGCAAACAAGAGGTTCTCAAGGGTATTAGAATGAAATACAAATATTTCATTCATCATTACCTGTTTGCTCACATAAGATATATATTATATATAATATATAATAATATATATAATATAATATATATAATTATATATATATATATGTCAGCCATTCATCAAAAATTAGGAGAGCTTCAGGCAAGTAGCATATCAGAAGCTCAGGGAGAGAACTGCTGGAGGTTAGAGTTACATCAGAAATGAGTAGAATGAAAAATAGTACATAAATTTTCAGAAGTAAAACGAGTTGAAGCAGAACCGCATATCAAGACTTTTATATGGAGAACCTAGGTCCTTTTAAAAAGTGTGTTAGCCTAGACAGTACTCCCTCATGCTCTCTACCAAACTGGGGCATCAAAGGACAGTATTAATCCATCAGAAGTGCCATGTGTTGGCTCCATTTCAAGTATTTTCCTACCACGTTCAAGTAAATCATTTTTACCTGAATGAGGTTTAAATGGACTCTTAGAATAATTATCCTAATTATTTGATAAAGTCAGTTGCAACTAATAGAAGCAAAAGAAAATGTAAAGGTCCAATATTAGTTATACCATATCAAAATATTGTTATCAGTTTTATTGAGGCATAAGTGTCCTTGGACCAGTTTAAATAGATTGATATTTTTGACCTTCTAAAGCTCTTTGACATATTAATGAATATTGAATGTCACTTTACGAGGAGTCCAATAATTTTCTACATCATAAATAACAAGTGAATTCAACTAAATAAGACAGTAACAATTTTTGGGAACACCAATACAGAAAAATGAGATTGGAGCCTCACAGGACTTCCAGAACCTGCGACCTATTCAATATGATTTAAGGAGCAGAGGAAAAAAATCCTACAGATCTGCATTTCTGTACTATTGCTTTAAAACTTTAGGAGATAAATAAATAGGGATAGTAATGGAACTGACCAGGATAAAAGGACAAAGTCAAAGAATTTTAAGCCCATGAAAATCTGTAAAAGAGAAATTGGGCAAATGAGTCTTAAAACTTTAACAACCATTCTTGCAAAACAAGGGACAGTAGGTATGTATATGAGTATGTGTGTTATATGTGTGCACATGTGTATGTGGGTAGATGTTCATTAATAGTGACTCTGGAAATAGATCAAGGGAAGAACCTACATGCAGGCTGAATTCCAATAAAACTCTGCTAAAAGTTGAATTTCATAAAATTTTCACATCATTTCTTTAGATTTCTTAACCATTCAAAAATATATAAAATCCATTTTTATGTTGCAGGACACACAAAAAGAGGTGAATTGGACTCTCAGAGGCCATAATTTGCCCCTGCCACAAAAAAATAGTGCACCACAATCTACATCTGTGAATTTCAAGAGATCACAAATGGACAAAGCACAATAGCAGCTGAGAGCAACAGGGAAAGAGTAAGTTCTTATTACTCTTGCCAACAAATGGGAAATGCCACTTTTAAATTTGATATTTCCTCCTGTTATACCTCTCAGAAATTCTGTTTAGGTTTAATTTATTATTAATGTGCACAGAGTGTTTCAATATGAACATTCTTCATTAAGGTGATTTCATTTTGAACTGAAACAAATAATATATTTGGCTATTTACAAACTACAAAATATACAACTCTGAAAGGTCTATGGCACCTAAAGGAATTGAATACTTTATGATCCCAAAATGTTCTGACATCTCGATGTCATTGAAAAAATGCCAGAGATACTTCAAAAGATTTCTTTGCCTTTCCAAAGAAGCACATTAAATATATTGCTATGTAAAGCTGGACACATCATCTGCTCTTCTCCGAGAGAGAAACACAAGTGTGCTTTTTGAGACTTTTCTCCCTGGCCCTGTTGCTGGGAAATAAAACAAGTGAGGCCAGGATCTTTACAGGAAGACAAACCTGCATTCTGCTGCTCAGGAAATATGTGTTTTCTCGGGCAAAACCAGAGTTTTAGTTTTTAATGAAAATTTGATCCTTAGTTCCCTCACCTTGATTTGGAAACAGAAATTTCTACCTCCAACAGGAAATAAGAGGTTTAAGTAAAGTTAAATGAAACAAAAAATACATATAATGTTCATA
>PVJO010016540.1:0-41661 GCA_004026905.1 Hystrix cristata
TTTTAGGGGTTATGCTAAACTCTTTGCCTAACCACAGAACCTTTGCACTGAGCTGTATCCCTGGACTGTTTTTATTTTTAATTTTGTGACAGAGTCTCATTAAGTCACTAAGTTGCTCAGGCTGGGCTTGAATTGACAATCTTCCTGCCTCAGCCTCCCAGAGTACAGGAATCATAGGCATGTGCCACAATTCCTAGCTCTATGTTTGTTTGTTTTTCTAAAAGACATATAGATTTGTGTTTCACATTTTAAGTTCATGATTCATTTTGCACGATACGAGAAAGATTTTTGGCCTATGAATTTCCATTTGCTGCAGTACCTGTTGTTTGAAAATGCTACCTTCTATCTCCTGAATCACACCTGCACTTCCATAGAAAATCAGCCAGGCATGTTTGCACAGGTCTATTTCTGGATTTGCTCTTCTGATGCACTGATCTTGGGCTCCTACCTTATTTTACTTTTTAAATATTGTTTTATTTATTCTACTTCCTTTGCCTTTCCATATAAGCTTTAGGATAATCTTGTCTTTATCTACAAAACATCATACTGGTACGATAATGGAAATTTTGCTAAACCCATCAATCAATTTGTGGAAAACAGACACATTCACATTGTTGAGTCTTCCATCTCTGAATGCAGTATAGATCTCTGTTTACTTAGATCTTTTACTTCTTTCATCTGTGTTGTGTAATTTTCAGCAGACAAACTCTGGACGTGTTTTCTTTATGCCTAAGTACTTCTCTCTCTCCCCCTCTCTCTGGTGCAGGGCACCAAACCCAGAACCTCACATGGGCTAGGCAAGTCCTCTTCCATGAGCCGCTCCCTCAGCTCCCCCTCAATTTTTTTCCCTTTTGAATAATTAATTACAAACAGTATTGTTTTTAATTTTTACATACACATGTTCTTTGCTAGTATATAGGAATACAATTCATTTTTGTGCTACCTTGTACCTTGTGACCTTGCTAACCTCACTTACTTGTTTTGGGAATTGTATATTCCTTGGGATTTTGCATGTACTCATGTAATCTGGAGATAGGGACAGTTTTATTTCTTCTTTTCCGAGCTGTATGACTTTCATTTCCTGCCTTATTGCCCAGGCTGCAATTTTCAGCACTACCGTGGATACGTGGTAATCTTTGCCCTGCTCCTCATTTTAGGGGCGAAGTGGACAGTTCTCACTGTTAAGAATGATGTTAGTCATAGGTCTACTGTAAATGTTATTCATTGAGTTGAAGGAGTTCCCTTTTGTGTCTCTTTTTCTGAGTTTTTTTTTTTTTTCAATCATAAGTGGTTGTTAAATTTTGCTTTTTCTGCATTGGTAGACTCATGCAATCTTTCTTCTTCCGTCCATTAATTTGGTAGACAACACTGATTTTCAAATAATGAACCATTCTTCCGTCCCTAGAACACATACACTTGTTCGTGGCTTGTAATTCTTTTTAAATCTGGCTGAGTTCTATTTGTTAATACTTTAAGGATTTTTGCATTTTTATTCATGAGAGATATCGGTCAGCAGTTCCCTCCCTTTGTTCCTTCCTTCTTTTTGCTTTTTTTTTCTTTCTTTTCTCAGTACTGGAGATTGAACACAGGGCCTCACAATGCTAAGCAAGCACTCCATCACTAAGTTACATCCCCAGGCTTCTACATTTTACACTGTAACAAATACAAGTGTATGTTGCTAAATACAAGTATATATTGCTAAATTGCTCAGGCTGGCCTTGAACTTGGACTCTTCCTGTTCCAGCCTCCCAAGTAGCTAGAATTACAGGTGTGCATCATGGCACCCCATCAGATCCACTCCTCCCACCGGTCCCATCTCTGCTTCCACAGGGAGTACAGGGCTCCACGCCTCCACCCAGGCTGAGGGCGGGACCCTGCCAAGGTGGGCAGTCAGGCCCTGAAGGCTGGACAGTGCCGGCTGGCACCATCGTGCCTCATGGGTGCTGCTGGCAGGGCCTGTCCTGCCCTTATTTTCTGCTCTCAGTCCTGTTGGAGCTCCTGCAGTCTCAGGGATTCTCAGCTCAGAGCTGTCTGTCAAAAGGAAGGGCCTTAGGTCTCGGAAGGTCTCAGCAGCTCAGTTCTCAGCGTCAGTTAATGAGCACCGAGGGAGCGCATTCAAAGGCAAAAACAAACTCTAGTTCAGTAGCAGTGAACCTTTTAGAGACGAGGGCCCAAACTGCAAAGTGCCAACGCTGCAATGAAGCCTGAATACTGAGATTTTCGTTTGGAAAAAATAACTCTACATCTCTCTTGTCTGAAAAGAAAAACACGAAAGCACATATGCCATTGCTTCACCGCCGCCGCTCTAGCTGGGAGTGCAAAACTGGGCCCAGGACCGGGGTCTGTGAGACAGCCGTCCTCGGACCATGAGGTTGGAGTCTCCAGCTGCAGAGCAATCATCAAATGGGGCTCAGGCCGTCTCAGCGTTGCAAGAAAACTGTCCCAGATGTTGGTGCTCCAGGGGTGCCTCGGGCAAAAGCTTTCTGGGGCTGGGCGTGGTGGTGCACACCAGTAATCCCAGCACGCAGGAGACTGAGGCAGGAGGATCACCATGAGTTTGAGGCCAGTCCAGGTTACACAGTGAGTTCACAGCCAACCTGAACTACATGGTGAGACTCTCTCAAAAAACCAAAAACAGGGGCGCTGGGGATTTAGCTCAGTGGTAGAGCACTTGCCTAGCGAGAGCAAAGCCCTGGGTTCGATCCCCAGCACCCCCACCCAACAAAAAACAAAAACAAAAACAAAAAACGAAAAACTTCTTTCTGATTTAGTATCAGCCAGAGCAGATAACCAAGCATATCTGGGATGTTTAAATCAACCTGCTTGTAGTAACAGAAATAATGATCTAGAATAATGATCTAGAATAATATAGAAATAATGATCTAGCATCCAATAAAACTATTTTGCATTCCTTTTAGGGATGATCTATGCATATTTCATATTTTAAACATTTGTGATAGTTAAGAACACCCAGCTTATTAGGGGATCTGCTATATAAGCATCATGATTTCAATTTAAAATGTATCATTGAGCTGGGTGTGGTGTTGCACAGCTGTAATTCCTGCACTCAGGAGGCTGAGGCAGGAGGATTGCTGAGAGTTCGAGGCCAGCCTGAGCTATGTAGTGAGTTCAAGGCTGGCCTGAACTACATAGCGAGATCCTGTCTCTAAATAAATAAGTAAAATGTATCATTGAGTTTTCAATTTTAAAGTTTAGAGTTGTTCATTTTAGAGTTTAGAGTTGTTATTTTTTTAAGTTGAAAATATTTAAGATAAGCCAAGCACAGTAGCACATGTCTATAAAGCCCAGCTACTTGGGAGGCCAAGGCAGGAGGATTAGCAAATTCAAAGCCAGCCTGTATAATTTAACAAAACCCTATCTAAATATAAAAAAGATAAAAAGAGCTGAAAATGTAGCTTCAGGGTAGACTGCCCCTGGGTTCTAGTCTCAGTATCCCCCAAAAAGTTAAATTTTACAAAGTTTATTAAAAGTATTGAAATGATTGAGAATTTAAGATTTACAGAATTTATAATCTTATAAGATTCATATTATTCTAAACATTTGGGTAAGTTCTGCTAGTTAGAAGTAGTAAGTAAAAAGAATATATTACATTTGAAATATTTAAGCAAAGTTTAACTAAGTTTTTAAATGATACCAAATACTAATAAAGGCCACTTCAAATGTAGGTGTTAAAATTTACCAGATTTTGAAACAAGATTTTAAAGTTAAACTCAAGAGCCCATTTTTTAATTTGTAACTTCAATAAAATTAATATTCATTCTAAACATGAAGAAAGGCCAAGTCCCAGGCCCCTCCCATTGCTATTCCAACTCAGTAGGAAAGGGGCAATGCCTGGGAATCTGCATGTTTAATTCACCTCTGGTCACTCCTGCGCCAAAGGCCCGGGGAGGGGCTGTTCCCGGTCACCAGCAGGTCTCAGGCTCTCCCGCCCCGCTGCTGGTGAGAATCACTCGGAAACTCACATGGTTGTGTGATTACATCATGTGAGTTTATCCTTTAGAGCCAGACACTAAAATTTTTGCAAATGAAATGCCATGTCCAGGGTTGGTTTCAAAATAATCCAGAGGGACAGGGGAGGGAAACAGGTAGACACAGATGAAACCTCACTGGCCCTGAGCTGATTGTTACAGAGGCCTGGTGCTGGATGTGTCCAGGGTCCATGTACTACTTCTTCCTTTTGTATGTCTGGGAGTTTCCATGAAAATTTTTTGTTTGTTTGAGACAGGTTCTTGCTATACAGTTCAGGCTGACCTTGAACTCACTATGTGGCCCAGGCTGGCCTCAAACTTGTGGCGATCCTCCTGCCTCAGCTTCCCGAGTACTGGCATTATAGGTGTGGGCCCAGTTTCCATAGTTTTTTTTTTTTTTAATTACAGGGAAGATTTTATAACTGTTCCTACGCCTGGCTTCACCCCTAACCCATAAAATCAGAAACCTCAGGGGTGAGGCACAAGAACTTTCTTTTCCCACAGTGCTCTCTGAGCGAGTCTAACCTGCAACCAGAGGTCAAAACAACTGCCTTAGAGGGAAGAAGAAAAAGGGTTTTTCCCCCTAGAGGTTTCCCTTTGGAGCTACTTGACTGGTAAGGCCCTAAAAGCTCTGGGGACAACATCAGCGTCAGGCCGCAGCCAGGTTCAGCCGTGTCAGGCAGGGCTGTTGTCCTGCCTGTACCTACAAGCTTCTCAGCTGCCCCTCACGAATCTGCATTTTGCAAGGTGCCCAACGCTACCTATGGGCACGTGACCCACCTCTGGCCAATGAGGTGCAAGCAGAAGCCTCAGGGCTTGCTGGACACCTTGCTTCTCTGCTGCAGCAGCGGGTGAGCCCAAAGTCCGTGAGATAAGGCTGTGGATTTCCCGGGAGGTCCTCCCTCTCCTGGCAACTACCGAGAGCTATGCCAAGCCCATAGGTGGTACGAAATCCACATGGTGATTCCTAGAGACCGAACTAGAGTCATCCAGGGGAAGGTAACTCATGCCCATAGACGCAGTGGCATGGCTGGGGCCGAATGCCGAAGCAACCTTCCTGCTAAGGCCACTGAGCACAGAATCTGTGTGAGGCTACGCCTCTTGAGGACGTAGACTAATGAAAAGCAAATAAATAAAAGTGAATTTCTTTTTAAATGCAGAAAATCACCTTGTTTCCAAAGTCCTTCAATAGAACCAGGCTCTGTCCCCTTTTGGAATGGTGGCCCCTGCTGCCTCTGCTGGAGGCTCCTCCACACGGTGACCTCTGGCAGTTGAAATCCATCTTCGAGCTGTGCCTCTGCTCTGAATCCTATCCCAAAGCAGCTAACCACCTAGTATAGCTGAGGAGGCTGAGGCAGGAGGTCTCAGCTCAGGAGGCTGAGGCAGGAGGACTGCTGAAAGTTTGAGGCCAGCCTAGACTGCACAGTAAATTCAAGGTCAGCCTGAACGTCATAGTCAACTCTGTCTCAAAAAACAAACAAATAAACAAACACCCAAAACAAAAAGAAGCCTAAATATATACTCTTGTAAAGACATTTGATGGCATAGAAAATATCAATTTCTCAACTGCTAGGACTTTTTTTGCTTTTTTAAATTTTATTTTAGTGATGCATTTTAGATATTCATAACATTAATATTCATCACAGGGAATTTGTACCTATATATATGATATATCTTGTTTCTTCTTTTTTTTCTTTCCCCTCCCCTCCCTTCAACCCTTCTTCCCCTCTCTATTTACAAGGGCTTTGTTTCCATTTCTTCTTTCTATTCTTATGTTCTTGTAAAGATATTTGATGCCATAGAAAATATCAATTTCCCAGCTGCTAGGACTTTGGATTTAATCTGACACTCAATTTTGCCCCCCCTGTAATATAACAGAAAGAAAAATATAGTTCTTGAGTTCAAGGACAGCCTAGGTTACATAGTGAGTTCAAGGCCACCCTGTGCTACATAGTGAGACCTTACCTTAAAAAAAAAAAAAGAAAGAAAGAAAGAAAGAAAGAAAGAAAGAAAGAAAGAAAAGAAAAGAAAAAGAAAAAAGACAAAGAAAAAGAAAAAGGTAGGGTCCTGTGGATGTAGTTCAGTGCAAAGGTCCTGGCTTCAATCCCTAGAAGCAAGGAAAGGAAGGGAGAGAGGGAGAGGGGGAGGGAGAGAGAAAGGAGATATGACAACTAAATGCAGTGTGAAAACCTGAATAAGGTCTGTGCTTGGCCAATAGTTTTATAGCAATGATGATTTCCTGATTTTGGTCATCACACTATGGTTTCATAAGACGTGAACAACTGAGGAAGTTAGGTAAAGGGCATCCTGGAACCCTTTGTACTATTTTAGTGACTTTTAAGTCTAAAGTGATTGCAAAATAGAAAGGTTTCAGGAAGCAGTTATGAAAGCTATTCCTCTTCGCCCTGTGAGCCCTGAGAAGGTGTCCTCTGAGGTGATCTCCAGCTTCATGTGTCGGGAGCCACCAAGTACTGAGACAACTTTCAGAGTCGAGACTCATGACCCCTGGTGTCGCCCAGGTGTGGAAAGCATGGCACTCAAGGCCCCCTCCACCCTTTGCTGCTTACCTTGTTCTGTTTTCTCTGTCACAGACACTTAGGGTTCTTCCTGGAAGTTGTGACAGGGGTCTGGCGAGGCGGCTGGCCAGCATTATGGCCGTGATACTTGGTCCACTTCCTTCCAAGGGTCTGAAATACAAACGCACCCTCCATGAGCCCTTGAAGCACCCAGGGGCTGGTCGGGACTGCCCAGTTTTCTTCCAAAGTCAAACGGCTGGGTCTATTCAACCCAAGCCTGATCCTGGGACCAGGCAGGGCCTCCTGCATCTCCTTTGAGCTATGGCCTTATGTGGTGGGAAGTCAGGAGCAAGGGGCCTGGAAACCTGTTCTGGCTCAGCCTGGGCCCCCAACTCACTGGGGAACTAGGACGAGTTATTACCCATCTGTAACATGAGGAGGTGGCCCAGACCAGTGATCCTCAAACCAGACTGTGCAGCAGCTCCTGGCACATCAGGGCCTGAACCATTGGGGACTCTGACTGAGACCTGTTCCTCTGTTCATGGTCCTCAGAAGACACGTGATTCAAAAATATGGTGAATGCTTACATTTTAAAACTCTCTTACAGTAAAAAACATGTTGCCCTGAAAATCCCCTGAAAATCTTCCCCCTTGCTTCAAACACAATTATCCCATCATCCTTATGCCCTCTTACAAAGAAGGTAAAGATAAACAGACTAAGCAAATTGGCCACTTTCTGAAGCAGTTCTGGAAATCCTCTTTCCTGAGTGTCTTTAGTTGTGCGGTCATGGCTACCTTGATGTGACCTTTCATGGTCATTTTGACTTTGGGTAAGAGCCAGGAGTCACACAGTCCCAGATCCGGTGGATAAGATGGATGAGGACATGGCGCGATGTTTTCACAAGCCTGCCTTTCTGCTTGTGGCACTCAGCAACAGCAGTCACCATATTTTTTATCACAACTCACAAAGGTACAAAAGAGGACTTCTAGACCTGCCTCAGAAAGTGGCAAGAACAATGGGATGAGTGCGTTTGAAATGAGGGGAAGGATTTTTGGGAGGATTCATGGCAATATGTCTTTTACTATAATAATTTTTAAGAATTTAAACCTTTACTGGATATTTTAATCATCTTTGTCGCTGGTAAAACACACATCCGTGGCGACCAGGGCTTTGGTCTCCATTCCCCATGTGCCTCTCGGGCAACTCTCCACGCTCCACCCCCGATTCCCTTCCCACCCCAGCAACATGGGAGCTGGCACTGAGGGTGAATTCACTGAACTTGTTATGGCACGGAGTCAGAGGTTACCGAATTAAAACACACGTAAACATTCTCCCCACTGTCTCACTGTTTAAGTGAGGAGGAAAACTGAAATTTTGTCTAAAAAACTCGTGCTTTGCTTCTGTAAGCCTGCTTTGCAAAAACCAACCCCCCCCCCCCTTGTTAGTCCTGTTCTGGGGGTTTGCAGCTGCCCTGACGGATAGCAGACCCCTGACACCTTCCCACTCCCTTAGAGCGCTTGCAGCTGCACCGGGCATTGCTGCCCCTCTCCGCTCTCTCCCCACTGATAAGAGGCGATGTAACCCTACACCACTACACCTTGTTCCTGTGCACGTTTCACAAAGACGTGACAAATGTTCAAACTGTGTCTGTGTTATGCTAAGGAGGACTGGCCTTTGAGCCCTCTTACAAAGAAGGTAAAGATAAACAGTGAGACTAAGCAAATTGGCACGCACTACATTCTTAGACAAAGTAGGTGAAAGCTGTAACCAATGCAATCAATCAGTGCCTGTATTCAAATAAGGTAAAAAGTAGTGTATCCAATCAATGAATTTAGTTTGTACCCTAAGAATCTCAGTGGGGCGGGGTTTCACGAATAAACTCGCTCCCTTTGTTTGTTCTGGCCCAGGCTTTGAGAATGTAAACTCCCCTGGGTCCATCAACGTAAATAAACCTGAGTTCTCCTACTCTCTGGGTGGTGCTTGGTTTCTCGAAGAGCTGTAAAATTTCTGTAACACAACGTTAAATCAACCTGTTACGATCAAGTGTCGCCTTAAGGCTACTTAGCATGGTGACTAGTCATGTGCTGTTAACTGTGGATCTCCACGCACACCATTGGCCTTCCGGTTCCGGTTACCACTGATTCCTCCAGGCTAAAGAGAAGGAAGGGGAGGCTGGGAGGAGGTTAATGAGGCAATAGAACCTGAAGGAGCTGTTGTCCTTTTCCTGGCCAATAGGTGCTGGCTTCTTCTTTTTGTACCTGGCTATAGTTTGTTGTAGTTCTTAACAGCCTGGGAAGCGGCTCCTACCCCAGCAAATCTAACCAATAACCAGCCTAGACCAACAGGTCAGTATATTAGGCCATTTTCCATTACTGTAAAGAAACACCTGAGATTGAGTAACTGATAAAGAAAAGAGGTTTATTTTGGCTCAGGATTCTGGCCCAAGGTTGAGGGCCCACATCTGTGGACTGCATTCTTGCGGGCAGAGTCCCAAGGGCATGCAGGGTGCCAGGGTAAGAAACAGGGAAGACACACATGGGGTGTGTGTGTGTGTTCTGGTCCCTGTCCCTCTTCTTATAAAGCACCAGGATCCAGTCTTGGAGAATCCACTTGGATGACTTTAAAGAATCCTAATATCCCTAAGGCCCCCATCTCTAAACACCAGAGTCAGACTAAGACTCCACCCTCTTAACACCTCACAGTGGGGATTAAATTTCAACACAGGGGAGTGGGGACTCAACCACAGCAGTCCGTAATAAATTGCTTAAGTAACCCTCTCCAGCCACGTTCACTGTAGATGTTTAATCTGTTTAATCTCAGGAAAGGAAACCCACAGGGGTGTCTGGCTTGTGTCATCCTTCACAGTGGACTCTCACCTCGGCCCTCCTTGCACACTCAGCCCTGAGCACTGTAGCCAAAAAAGGTCTTTCCACCACCTGACAGGCCATCCGACTCCCTTGCTTCAAGCCTCTCTTCCATGCACAGCAGTGCTGGCCTCTCCCTCCCTGTCTAACCTTATCTGGCCACCTTGCATTTTCCCCCATGCTATGAAGCAGCATACAGCCTTTACCAGAAGCTAAACAAATGCTGGGTGCTGTGCCTTGGATTTCTCAGCCTTCCGAACCATGACCCAAAATAAACCCTTTTACTTTATAAGTCACCTGGTCTCAGGTATTCTGTTAAGCGACAAAGAGTCTGAGATGTACCCTTTACTAAAGTAGCTCCCCGTGCAATTTAGGGGAGGCTGAGGTCCAAGTCCAGGTTGGTTCTGCTCTTTCCCTGGGAGCTGGGTACCCCACCAGCTGCCCAGCACACACATCTCTACCTCCTCCTGCCAGGACCACAGTCTGCAGTAACCACCGGTGGGTGATTTCAAATGCAGCTGTCTGTAATTAAAGTCCTTTCCGTCCCTTTGGCTCAAAGCCTGTGGCCAGAAAATGCTTCAATATAATCTCCAAGTAGAGGGTTGCTTCAATTTTGTTTTCCTTAGAGTCAGCTATTCCTAAAAATGCCAGAATCAAAACACTTTAAAGCTCATAACAACTCAGTCCCCTTGAAAAACGCACTATTTACAATGCCATCTCTAGTATGTGGGATGGGAGTTTAGCTGATTTTTGTTTGTTTTCGCACTAAGGATGAATCCAGGGCCTCAGCTGGGTGAGAACCTACTCTATCACCCAGCTCCCTCCTTGGCTTCCTCTTCTTTTTTTAAGTCTCTGAAACACATTGCTATTTTCACTCTGGAATACAATGCCTCAGGCACTGGTCTCCCAAAGACCCTTCACAGTTGTTTCCCATCTTAATGCCTTACACCGGGCTTTGTTCTCTAAATATAAGCATACTTGAAAGGCTACACACTTTCCCATTATGTTTGGAGTAGAAATGAGTGTGGACGAAAACCCTCGCTGAGAGAAGAATGTGTGCACGGAGTCCTGCTGCCGGGCCCTGTGGCGTCCTGACATGATTACCGTGCAGAGGACACAGCTGGCTGCTCTCCTGAGGCGGGGCGCTGAGATGTCCCCTATAAGGGGGCTGGCAGGCCTGGTATGGGGCTCTCAGGCAAGGTGGGGCATCTGCAGGGCACAGGAACCCAAGAGCAGGCCTTAGGCAGGAAGGAGAATGCATGTGTTGTTGGGCAGAAGGTTAGATGAGCAGGAGGTGAAGGAGCTGCCCAAGCCGGTTTAAACAGGAAAGGTTCAGTGCTGGGACCCTGCACTGAGGAGTTTGAGACACTGAGCTTTTAAGTCAGGTTCCAAAGTCTCACAGCAGGCAGCTGCCTCCACTGTACTCTGTGTGGCTGCTTGGTTTGGCCCATGTAGAGCTTTAGTATTTTTTATTATTTGCTTCAGTCTAGTGTTTTAATTTTTTTTCTTTTTCATGTTGGGGATCGCATCCAGGTCCTTGTGCAAGCTAAACTCACTCTCTACTGCTGAGCTGCATCCCCAGCCTATTTTGTTTTACTTGTTTTAATTAATTAGTTTACTTGTTTGTTTATTTTGCGGTACTGGGGACCGAAACCAGGACCATCAGAACTGAGCTACATGCCAGCACATTTTTATTTTATTTTTTAAGACAGGGTCTCTCTAAGTTGTCCAGGTTGGACTCAAACTTGCAGTCCTCTTGCCTCAGCCTCCCAGACTGCTGGGATTCAATGTGCGCCACCACACCGGCTCAAGCTAGTGTTTTAAAAGACAACATAATGAGGAAGCTAAATTATGCTTGAACTCAATATGAACAGTCTGTACTTCTATCTTAAAACTACTCACACTGCCTTTGCTAATTGCCTCAGCACTAACGGCACTGAGTTTTGAGATGCCAGACCAGACAGATGAGTATTATCCTTGGCCGTCTCCCTGCTGGTCGTTGAGGACAGCCCAGCTCAGCTATGCCTACTGACTGCTGGGAGGGTCCTTGAGGTCTTGCAAAGGGAAAGCTGACGCCCTCCTTCACAACACACCTACCACTCCTTAGAGGGACAGCCATCATGGAAGAAAAGTCTAAAGAACTATATAGGAACATCAGTTGATGTCCTAGACTGCTCTCACCACCATCTCATCATACATGCAGAGATGGTACTCGCATAGCTTGTTTCAGAGACTTCAAGAAAAGCCAAGGACTCAATAACTGTAGAGCCCGGTTCTGCAAAAGGACACCTCACATGGGCAATCTGGTGGGCTGCAAGAAGCTCTAGTCACAGATCATACTTGGATGATGGACACTTCTCGGCTGACACATGACAGTCTCTCCAGAGGTCAAGCGGTGGGCATCTGTCCTGCTCTCCTACCTCCCTCCCCCCGACCTGCCCCTGGACCACAGTATTTGGCCTTTGTGGCTGAGGCTGGACAGGGACACCACCGCCTTGACCTTGGAGGATGTGGCGAGGGAGGGATAGCAGACCCAATATAAACCCATCACTCTGTTCCTGGCAGGGAGAAAGGCTGCAAACAGCCTCTGTAGAGTGGGACACGTGATCTGGCTGCTGGGGTGGGGCAGCTACACTACACCTGGGCCTGGGAACACACAGAGATGGAGACAGAGAGATATCAACAGTGACAGGCAGACAGAGATAAGACACACACACAGGAAGCAGCAGAGATGGAGGAGGAAAGAGAACGAACAGTAACACCAGTTTCCCTCTCGTCCTCCAGCTGTAAGGCAGGCTGTGTGTTTATTCTCTACACTATGTAAGCAAGTCGATGTTTCTGTTAGTTGCCACCAAAACAATGCTGGCTGAAAAACTGAAGGTAGATCCTTTCTACCGAACATCATTATTCTTAACCTTGTCCCATATTCTGAGAAGGCCTCACTGCAGACCTTATAATAACAAGAGGATATGTGCTTCCTCCATGCTTCTCATCCATCCTTCTCCAAGAGAAAGTGTCACCAGGGCTATCAAAATTACCATGATTACGGGGCTGGGGATTTAGCTCAGTGGTTAGAGTGCTTGCTTCACAAGCACAAGGCCCTGAGTTCAATCCCCAGCACCAAAAAAAAAAAAAAAAAAAAGAAAGAAAAAAGAAAAAAATCACCATGATTACAACAATCACATCAAGTAGACATCCGATCCCTAGAACAGGGCTTGCCGAGCAACGCCAAGTGAGGCCACATAAATATGGCATGCCGGGTCTCCATTCCTCTTGTGTCCCCACCACCCTTGTGAGCTCTCATAGCTTTAAATATGATTTACGTGGTGCCACCTCCCAAATGTTTATCTCCATCACAGTCTTCTCCCCTGAACTCCAGACTTGGATATACAATTGTTCCCTTGGAGGTTAAATAGGTATCTCAAATCTAACCTGTCCAAACTGACCTCATGCTGTTGCCCTGCAAACCTGTTCCTCTGACTCTTCCTTGCTCTTTTTTGTTTGTTTTGTTTTGTTTTTTGAGACAGGGTCTCGCTGTGTGGTTCAGGTAGGCCTTGAACTTACTATGTAGCCCAGACTGGCCTCAAACTCGCAGTGCTCCTCCGGCCTCAGCCTCCTGAGTGTTGGGATTACAGGTGTGTGCTACTAATGCTGACCTCCTCTTTACTCTTCTCTCTTGCTTTCACTCTCCAAGCCCACTGACTGTGTCTTCACAATGTACCTCAGATGTTTTGCTACCACTGTAGCCTAAGCCTTCATCTCTTGTTGCCCAGCTCATTGCAATAGCCTCCCAGCTACACTCCCTACCTCCTCCGAAGCCTCCCTCAGGCTGCTCAACACAGCCTGCACTGAGTAAGGTGCCCCTGCATCTGATGGGGCTGGGCTCCAACATCTTTCTAATCTCATCCCCTCCTTAGTCACCACATCTCAGTGGTCTTTTTAGATATTCCAAGCAAGCTCCTGCTTCAGGGTTTTTGCCTCATTGGTTCCTCTACCTGGAGCACTCTTCCTCCAGTATGTTCAGGGTTCATTCTCCCCTTTAGTCCTTTATGCAAATGTCTACTCAGTAGGACATCTGCTGGCCACCCTGTCAGTCCCACTTCCATCTTGATTCTTTGTACCTCCTCCTTCCATTTTTGGTTTTCATTCTTAGCATTCAGCATATGATAACACTCTACATGTTATACATTTTTTTTCAGCACTGGGGCTTGAACCCAGGGACTTCACACTCAGTTACACCCCCAGCCCTTTTTTATATTTTATTTTGTGATAGGTTCTTGCAAAGTTGTCCAGGCTGGGCTCAAACTTGCTATCCTCCTGCCTCTGCCTCCCAGAGTGCTGGGATTTATCTTATTGTAGTTCAGGCCCATTAGAATGTAAGCTATTTTGGGAGAAAGGACTTTTGTCAGTTTTGTTCACTATTGTATCTTCAACACCTAAAAAAGTAACCTGCACAACAGAAGCACGTAATATTTGAATGAATTAAGAATGTTAAGCAGAGGAGTGTCCGCAAAACACTTACATTTTAATAAATAATTCTGAGTTGATAATAAATTGAAGACACTGGAGCACAAGCAGGGAGACCAGTTAGAAGTCACAGCAGTAACTCAGGGCTATAATGTACAGCCCCGTTCACCTGAGCACTGCACAACTCCGCTGAAACGTGAAAAGGTACTTTCCCAAGAAGGATTAAAAAGGCTGACTGCCCAACTGAAAGCGCAGGGCAATTTGATTTGGCCAAATTTGGCTTTATTTTGAAGGTACATCCCACATGTGAAAGAAGACTCAAAGACATATGCAACATTTTTGGCCTGGAAGAAATTGGCCCAACTGGTGGATTAAGGAGCCTTTCTATTCATATCCACATTTCAAACAGTACACAAGCTGGGCCTCCAAGTCCTCACGTGGCCCCTCCAAACCTCATCTCCAATTACACTTTTCTCATCTACTCATAGTAAACTCTTTGTTACACCGTCCCTCAACAAGCCCTATGCTTTCTGCTTTCGGTGCCTTGCTCATCCTACACCAAATCTGACTTTCTCGTGTGATCAACACATAACTGGTACAAGCAACGGCTTCTCCAGCCTGCCTGTCCTGATCCCCTAAATAAAAAATCAGTGTTCCCCCAACTCCTTCTTACTGTGCTTCTGTAACCACACTCACCTAGTCACGTGTATTACAGGTTCTGTCTGTCCATTAACTACTCACAAGCTCCCATCCAACCACAAACACCCACGCAGGCTGTGCACACCTCTCAGGTCAGGACCCACGCTACTTCTGTCTCCTCAAAATGGAAGTTCTCTAAACGTGTATTGAGATAATAAGGAAGCTACACAAAGTTCAGGCTTCCTTGCCTCCCAGAGATATATTATATATATACTCAGTGCAAGACCTATCTGGCGGAAGGGCATCTGCTGCGTCACAAAGGCCCTGGGTGATGCAGTGCTTCTGATAACTCCGGATTTGCAACAGCAGGGCTAGACGGTGACTCCACACCGGCTGACTATGGGCAGCTTTAGCCAGCTGGCTGGAAAAACACGTGCAGGGTTACATGCCCGCTCCCCCACCCCCACTGGGGTGCACGGTGCAGCCCCAGGAGATCGTGCGACAAAATGCAGCAGCGCGCACTAAGCCCCATCCGGGAGTTCGAACCGCGCAGCCTCTGCACGCCCCACCCCACAAGCACCCAGGACGCGTAGGGACCGCCTAGCTCTGAATAGCTCCGCGCTCGGTCCGCGCCACGGGCTGCGCAGCCCATTCCAGCGCGGAGGGAGGGTGTTGCCTTCCCAACCAATAGGAAGGCAAACACCTCGGAGGCTCGGCCAAGGCTGCGCTCCCATAGGCTGGGAGAGGCACCGCCCAGACAAAGCCCCACAGTCCTCGCGCCGGCGCGTAGCCTGTTGCCCGCAGGGCTCGGCCCCGGCCTACCGCCACCCCGCCCCCCGGCGGCGCCAGCACCTCGCCGCGTCCTCCTCCTTCCTCAGCCCTGTTGCCCATCCGCTCTCGGGCAGCCCCTGGTGCTGGTCCTGCCCACAAAGCTGGACCGCGGCCTGATCGCTGCCCAGCATCCTTCCCGGGACGCAGCGGGAGGGAGGAAGCACTGCCCAAACCTTCCCGAGAACAGCGCCCCGTGGAGAGCGCGGGAGAAGCGGAGGGACGCGGGCGGAACCTGGGACACAGGCCGCCAGGGAGCAGGGCCTAGAGCCCGAGGCTGGAAGGCAGGACTACCTACCTCAGTCTGGGACTACGGCGTGACCTTGGCCCCCCTCCCCCGCCCCGTCCTGAGGCCTGGGATCTCTCCCGTAACGGGCCCCGGAGGGGGCCGTGAGTCCTAAGGGCTCCACCCGACTTTGCTTCGGCGGTGCGGACAGGGGAGGGTGGCGGGCGAGGACTACCTGGAGTTGAGATAAACTCGCCTTCCTCCCGCCTTTGATCCGCCGGGGCGGCCTACAGGCCGCGATGCACCTGAACGGCTGGAGCTGGGCTCGGGGGCCACGCAAGACCAAACCAGACTGAGCAGAAGGCGCGTCCCGCCGCGCTGGAGCGATATGGACCCCTCTTACCCACACCCGCGGGTAAGGCGGGTGCGCCTGCCTGTGCCGGCGCCGCGCAAATCTCGCTCCCCGCCCGGAGGACCCAGAGGGGGCGCTGCTGGCTCTCCCTCCGAAGCCCTTCTACCTACCCTCTCCAGTGTCGCCTGTCTCTGGAAGCGGGAACCGCCCACACATTTGAGTCCTTGCGTTGCGCTGCGCCGGGTGGGGCAGGACGGCGAGACGCGGGGGCAGGGAGTCTCTCTTGCCGCCTCGTCTGCCCTCGCGCGCGGGGCCGGGCACTGTCACCGCCGGGGGCAGCGCGTCGCTAGGCCCCCGGCCCCCAGGTTAACCCACTCCCATCGTCGGGGCCCTCGACCGAGGGCAGAGCGCCACCACCTTCTTCCTGGCCCGGGACGGGGGCCGAAGGCGCAGGAA
This sequence comes from Hystrix cristata, assembly GCA_004026905.1. Taxonomy (NCBI): domain Eukaryota; kingdom Metazoa; phylum Chordata; class Mammalia; order Rodentia; family Hystricidae; genus Hystrix; species Hystrix cristata. The sequence goes on from PVJO010016540.1 coordinate 16,338, forward strand.
GGTTTCTCCGTGGCCCGGGCTGCAGGAACCGAGAAGGTGCCATTCCAGGAAGTGAGGAAACCCTGGCAAGGACGAGGCTCCCCCGGGCCCTTTATGTATTTGCTATCTTTCACCTCATCGGGCTTGGCTGCTTGGTTTTAATATTTCTTTTGATGGTTAGAAACTTATTTGAAGATTTTGCTCCTAAGAGTTTTTTATAGTAATTTAAGATTAGCACAGCTCCCACAATATCAACAATAGAGTGTTGGAGGGCAAATGGCCACAGATGAAATTCTCCTCCCACCTCACTACTACTCCTCACTACAGCAGTTTCCAAAAAAGAGACTGAACAGAGAAAATAAGGCAAAATGGTGGCAGAGCTATATTTAGGTAAATTACAGATGGACTAGAGTGGATGTGTCTTCTCCATGCCCAGCTCCTGACACACTGAGCTTCTCTGCACTCATTTCACAGGCTCAAACCGGGGCACTTGCCGCAGGGATGACGTTTCAGACTAAGTCACTCAGTACATCGTACACAGCCTTCACAATAAATCGCTATACCGAGTCACCAGGTGACACTTTGAAGACGTGCATTGCTGAAAAAGCAGTTAAAGGAAGAATTCATCCCTCCACCTAGGAAAACCATAGATCCTAATGTTGGACTGAGACGCAAGTGGTGATATATTTCCTTCTATGGAAGACAAAGAAAGGACAGTTGACCTGTCTGTGGTTGACCTCACATCATTCCAGCCCAGCTTTGCTGTTGTAACCAGCTGGATGCCAGTGTAACAAGAGACCCCCCTGCCTCAGCTGTACCTGTCTCTCCCACTCCGGCACTTCTCTGCCGCTGCAACGTGGACCCCTGTGGCAACCCACTGCCAGTCCTGACCCTGGAGTCAACCTGGGAATGCAAAGGAGCTACCCTTCCTGGGATGACTTCTGACCAGTGGCACACACCCTTCCAGTCTTCTCCCCGCAGTTCCGTGATGCATTCCGCACACTTCCTACAATGATAGTGTCCAGGGGGCCCGTAGGAGTCACCAACTTCATCAACTCAAAAATATACCCTTGAACTGGGTGGGTGGTGCATGGCTGTAATCCCAGCACTCTGGGAGGCTGAAGCAGGAAGATGGTGACTTCAAACCCAGCCTGAGCAATTTAGTGACTTAGAACTATCTTAAAAAAATAGAAAAAATATATATTTAATTATGTGTGTGTGTGTGTGTGTGTGTGTATACACACACACACACACATGAGCTAAGGATGGAGCTCTGGAGCTCAGTTAAAAGGCCCTGGGTTCACCCCCTGGTACTGTGATAAGTAAATGAATCTTTTCAAATATGCCTTTGGATTGCCTTTCTCATCTCCCGCCCTTCTCCATTTGACGCTTCCCAGTCCTCCATTGTATTCCTTTGGATTTGTCCCATAACTTCAAAATGATTCCTAACACTTACATCATGGGCTATGTGAGTGACATGTTTTGCTGTGATAACACAGAGTGTAATCCATGCTCCATAACACATTTTCAGCCCATGTATGTGAATTATTGGCCTCAACTACTGAATTCCAAACCACATAGAAATCTAAGATTTTGACACCTAGAGAGCAAGTAGGCAGCCGCAGGGCTACCCTCGGTCTCGGCACTGGGCAGCTGTACCACTCTGTAGTGGGCAGGGCCCTTGCATGTCTTCCAGAATCCCCATCTTGTGGGCCCGTCTCTGCAGAGAGCCTGGACTCAAAGGCTAATTAGACTGTCCGTGGAGGCCTGTCTCCATCCTAATTGGGTAACTGGACTTTCATAATTGGATTCTAAGTGAAACTGGAACTCACTCCGTACGTGGCCAAAGTACCTAGGCTATGGAGTTTTTCTCTGTGTTCTCATTATTCTCCTTTTTAGCATTGTGAAAAAGAAAAAAGAATCTCTTTAGCAATACACCACGTGATTTGTGAAAACAGGTTCATCATCTCTTTATTTTAACCATAAAAAACACATTCGTTCTTGAAATAAGCTACCCAGATTGGAGATCGTGCTCAGGTACTGTTTGGGGGGAACCTAGGTTAAGCCAGTGGTTAACACGAAACGGGCACCTCACTCCACCTTGCACGCCTGTTCTCATCCTGGCAGAACTTTCTGGACCCCGCTAATGCGGATTCAGTCTGGTTCAGCTGCATTTCCCGAGTCCCTGCCTTCCAGGGCATCCTAATCAACTTGGAAACAGGCAGACAGTACCTGGGACTCACAGGAGAGAGGCGGCTGGAGGGCTGGGGACAGGTGACAGAGAGTCAAGCAAAGCTGCTGGCAGCTCCAGCTGCCTTTCTGTCTCCTCTGAGACTCTGGGTGTGAGTCTTTGGCTGTGTGGCAGCGCACACAGAGCAGAGCGGTGGGAATTAGGTCATTAACAGCACAGCTTGTGCCAAGCTTCTGTCGCTTTCCTCACACCAGCAGCTCGTCTCTGCCCAGTAGCAAGGCAGCACCTCGCGCCTTGAACCTCCACACCCAAAGGGCACTGTGCCAATTACCAAGGCAAGTGTGAGAGGGAAACAGCCCGCAGTCCAAGAAGAGACAAATGCGTAAGCTAACGAAGCATTAGAATCTCTATAAATCTTCTAAGAGAGGCACCCACAAGTGTAGTCAGAGTTCTCTTGGGCTCAGAACAGGCTCCATTGAAGAGGCCTCATCCTGAAAGATTCCCGATCAGAGTACAGCACCCCCAGATGCCCGCCCCGTGCATTGCCCCCCGAGAAGCCACGGCGCCTGCTCTTGTCCCTGGATCGGCTCCTAAGTGCCTCCTGCCTCCTACCAGCTCCAGTTAATCATTCCCCGCCTGCCTAGACCCAGCCCCTCCCCTGCTAGATCTGGTCTCACCAGGTCCCTGAGCGGCCCGGTCTTCTCCGCCCCGCCCGCGCGCGGAGTGCGGAAGGCGGGTCGGTGCAGGTTAAATCGCCCGTGGCCGGAGCCGCCTCCGAGGCCTCCAGGTCCTCGCCGAGCCCGCGCCCGCGGGCAGAGTTCGCGGCTCCTTATACTAAGTTCTGCAGGGAATAAAAGCAGAACGATCTACTTCCCTCAACTCTTCCGGGTTTCTGTTTGTTTTGATGCTAGTAAATTTTCATTTTGATAAGAAATTATATCCTTAACCGACTGAATTTTACAAGCATCAAGTAGTGTTTTCTATACTCGACAGGCAAGGAAAGAAGCAGCTGAGGACATCATTCTGTGTAGCTGGAAGCTGGTGTGTCCGAGAGGCCTCGGCGAGTCTCTTAACCTGGATTCCGAGAGGCGGGAGGGCGGGAGGGGCCGCCCTTTCATTGCAGTAAATAAGCAAGTGAAACAAGCGCTTGATTTAAAGGGAAGGGCGGGATCAGGCACGCACGACCCCACCCCTTCTGTGTCTTGATCCTAAAACTTTTCATTAAAATGACTGTTCAAACCACCCAGCATTTTGTTGGGAGTGCGATGGGGTGGGCAGTCTTGAAATTTAAAGTTCTTCCGAGGTCACTGGGATCTTTGAAGAGGAAAGAATATGAGGAGATGAGAAAATGAAACAACTGTGGGCCCACCTCTGCCCATCTCACCCTAAACTATAGCAAGCCGTAACAATTCTGCCCTTGTTCATTCCGTTTCAGTAACGGAGCCCTTACTATCTCCCAGGCATTGTGGATGTTCTGGGACCGCAAAATAAACCTGTTTTCAATAACACAACTCAGCAGTCAGTGACTGATCGCTAGTGTACCAGTCACCGCACCAGGTGTGTGTAACTTCACCTAATCGTGCAGTGATCCTGAAAGCAACCTAAAATTCTCTCCATTTTACAGCAGGGAAAATCAAGGCCCAGAAAAGTCAAGTAACTTGTCCACCGTCACACAATTGGAAGCCACAGAGACAGAGCCCTCCCATCTGTCCTACTCCAAGGACTTGGCTTTGAGCACATCACCAGCTGTCCTAAGGTTTCCCTTGAGGAAATAAATATATTTTCTATATATTCCCAGTTTAGTCTTGGGGGGAGGGCCAGAACTCAGACTACTGAGCTATACTCCTAGCCATAAACCTCAGTTTACAAAACATTTGCAGTACAGAATTTTAAAGTTTATTTTTTACTTTAAAATATTTATTTATTTATTTTAGTACTGGGGGATTGAACCAGGACCTTGCACATGGTAGGCAAGAGCTCTAGCACTGAGCTATATCTGAGTCTTTTTTTTTTTTTTTAAACTTTGAGACAGGGTCTCACTAAGTTGCCCAGGGTGGCTCCAAGTTGTGATCCTTCTGCCTCAGCCTCCCAAGCAGCTGGGAATACAGACATGTGCTACCATGCCTGGCTGAAGGATGGAATTTTTTATAACCAGTTGGGTATTATTTTTGTGGACAATCCAACAGAAAGTGGAATTGCTTTTGTTACATGGAAGTTTCTTGCAATGATTACAATAGTTACTAATTTCTGATGCGCTCAACTACAAGAAGTAATTATAGGCCATATGAAGTTGGAATGACAAAAATATGGGACAAACTGGGGGCAGTGGCAGAACACACTTGTGATCCCAGCTGCCTGAGAGGCCCAGAGGATCACAGATTCAAGGCCATCCTGGGCAACTTAGCCAAGACCTTGTCTCAAAATAAAAAGCAAAAACAGCTGGGGATGTAGTTTAGTGGCAGAGGACTTGCCCTGCATTCGTGAGACCCTGGTTTCAATCTCCAGGACCATAAAACCACAAAAACAGAAGATAAGAATTCATAAACTTATTTCAGTTATTTTTTCTAAGTTTTCCCCCAACGAATGCGCATTATGTTTATAGCTGCTTATTGCTACCAAGGATAGAGCCTGATTTTTAAAAAAGAAAATCAGATCGCAAAGCTGCCACCTCTCTTTTGGGGTTGCCAAGGCCTCTTTCCAAAAGCCCACCCATCTGCTCTCTCCAGCCCTCCCCTCCCCTGGCCTTCCCGCGTTTCCTTCGGTGACAGCCCTCAAGGTCGCCCCCTCTTACCGCAGCCGGCAGGTGTAGCCTGGCTCACTGGGGTCTACCAACACACAGGCTTCTCTCTGCTCAAGTGACCAGCCAGATATCTTGGGATCCTCTTAATTCTCCGTTAACAGGGTGCAAGCGACACCCCTGGAAATCACTTCTAGGTTTTATGTGTATTCTTCCAAAACTTGCCTTCAACTGGAAAGGAAAATTTTCATGTACAAGTGATAAGTAAAGGCATCTAATGAAAAAATACAGTCCTGGGGTTCTGGACATGTGTGTGTTTGAACAGGCAAAGTTCAGCTTCATTATTGTTTGTTTTAAGCTTAAACTGTTTGTGAGTTTGACCCTCTGAAAAACAGAGGCTCAAAGGTAGATTCTGCTGCTTAGGGATACACTAAAAAAAAATGATATCAAAGGGCAGCCCCACCTTACTCCATCCCGAGCATAAATTAGCACAGGAACTGGCGGGAGCAGAAGGAGAACCCTCCAGAAAACCCTGAGCAGGACTCAAATCTGGACCCAGGCCCGATATCCAAATGGCTAAGGGGCTTTGTACAGGGTCGCGTGCAAGCAGGTCAGGCTAAAGCCTTAACACCCAAATACTCGAGTGTCACAAGGGAGGCAAGAAAGAGGGGGTGTGAAATATGGGTCCCTTACTGTCGTCACGCCCTGTGATTATAATCAGTGGAAGATTACAACAGCCCAGTTGAGACAGGCTCATTCATGATCCAGATCAGTCTCTTCAGGAACAAAGATGTGGGTCACCTCACAGCTAAAGAGCTAGCTGAGGACAAAGTGAGCACAGAATGGGGAGGAGAAAGGACAGGTAGTGGTCCCAGCCATGGTCATGTGACCTGCTGTAGAAACAAGGCCTGCCGTGTTTCATTTTGCTATGTTTGGGTGTGTGTATAGCAAGTACCTTCATTTTCTTCTGTTTCTTATCCTTTTGGCACATAACATAGATGTATTCACTTGGTCAGGGATGGTGGTACACACCTGATCCTAGCTACCTGGGGAGCTGAGGCAGGAGGATCACAAGTTTGAGTCCAGCCTGCACAACTTAGTGACTTAGCAAGACTCTGTCTCAAAATAAAAAAGGCTGGGGATGTGGCTCAGTGTGAAAGCCCTGGGCTCAATCCCCAGTACTGAAAAAAAAAAGACTTTATCACACAGTAGATTTAAATGTTGTTAACTTTACATAGTAGTACATTATGTAAGTTACAGGATATCAAGATATCAAGGAGAAGAGTAAAGAACACCTCAGAACTTTGTGTTCTGTTCTGGGGAAAGAGTGAGTCCTGCAGGACAGAGTTGTACTCAGGGTAGTTGTATCATGTTAGGTCAAGTATGACCTACTTTTAATTTCTTTTGTAGTGCTGGGGATCAAACCCAGAACCTTGCCCATGCTGGGCAATTGCTCTATGACTGAGCTGTACCCTTCGCCCAAGTATGACCTTCTCATTGTCCTTATGTGGAGATTAAGCATAGTTTAGGGAGATATGCATGGCTGCTAAGTGGACAAAGAGTGGACTGGTGATGGCTAATTTTATGTGGCAGCTTGATGGACCACAGTGCCAGGATATTTGGTGAGATATTCTGGGTGTTCCTGTGCAGGATTTTTGGTGACATTAACATTTAAAGTGAGGGATTTTTCCCCCCAGTACTGGGGAGTAAACCTAGGGCCTTCACCCTGAGCTACATCCCCAGTCCTTTCTAGTTTTTATTTTAAGAAGGATCTCTATGAGTCTCTAAATTGCCCAGGCTAGACTCGAACTTTTGATCCTCCTGTCTCAGCCTCCCAGAATGCTAGAATCACAGGTTAAATGGATGGACTTGGGTAAAGCAGATAGCCTTCCATAACATCGGTGGGCCTTGTCCAGTCAGTTGAAAGCTTTAATATAAAGACTGAGCCTTCCAGGAAGGCGGAGTCCCACGAGGGGGCTGTCTCCTGACCCGGGTGCAGCTTTTCTCTGGGTCTGCAGCCCACTGGACTCCCCTGCCAAGCTTGGACTTCAGCTGCAGAAGCTGATCCCTCAAAATTTTTCTGTCGGGCCAGTGGTGTCACTCAGTAGTACAGTACCTGTCTACAATGCGTGAAGCCCTGGGCTCCATCCCCAGCACGGAAATACAAACAAAGAAAAATAACCTCTCTGCATACATATGTGTTATTCTGTCTGCAGAGCTGTGACTAATACACCCACTCCAAGTGGTCTGCACCCCTGATCAGATTCTGCCACATGCTGAAACAGGTTCCTGGCCTCTTTCTGTCTGGGGGACTTGCGAGAGTTCAGGATCTAAGAGTAGCAAGGAGCCACCTCACCCCGGGGCCGGAACACAGCTCAGAGGCGGGCGGCTTGGTCTCAGACCAAGCTGTGACGTGGCAGTGCTTGCTTTTCACCCTCTCTATCCCCCGAGGTCTCTGTGGTCACTGCCCTCCAGGTGCTGGTGGCCCAGGGAGGGAGCTGGATTTTGCAAGCTAGTCATGAGCCAGGTGGGCAGGGCGGTTCCTTCTGGTGGGGAGCAAGGGCAGGTCCCACGGAGAAGGTCCTGGGTCCCAGCTTCAGAGATAGCGGGATGTTCCTCCTCCAACTTGTATCTTTGGGTGGAGGGCACCACTTTGGACAGAGCACTTGGGGGACTTGTCTGGCTTGCATGAGGCCCTGGGTTTCATCCCCAGCAGCAGAAAAAAGAAAAATAAGTTTCAACTTACAAAAAAGACGAAGGAGTGTAATAAACTCTAAAACATTTGTAATCCAGAGTCACCAACTGTTACCAGTTTGTCACATTTCCTTCCTCTCTGTGTGTATTTCACATACATACATACACAGTATATGTGCACATGTATGCATACGTATTCCTGAATCAGTCGGAAGTAGTTGCAGACATGACACATCATTGCCAGATAGCTCAACACGGATCTCCAAAGAACAAAGCAATTCTTCCGTGGAACCGACCCTGTGGTCGTAGTCAAGAAATTTAACATCGATAACAATAGTATTTAATTAACCTATTACTTAGATTCCCTCAACTTTTTCTGTAATGTACATCAGTTTGTTTTTCTCTTTTTCCTCCGCAATCAAGAGTCCTGTGAAGGATCCTGACCTGCACGTAGTTATCACGTCTCTTCGGTGTCCTTTAATCTAGAACCGGGCCCTGTCTTTTGGGGGTGTACGGGGGATCTTTCATGGCCTTGACTGTTCGATAAGTCCAGACCAATTGTTCCATAAAATGTCTCCCACCTGGGTTTGCTGATCATTTCACCATGAATGGATTCAGGTTAAATATTTTGGGTGAAAGTGCTCCGTCGGTGGTGTTGGGGTAGGATTTCAGCTGCAGCGGGGCAGGCAGAACCGTGTTCCCCGGGTGTGAGCAGGACCAGAAGAGCTGTGGTCCTGGGACCACAGGGAGCCTGGGGCCTGGGGACGGGGGTAGGGAGAAGAGGAGGGCAGGGAAGTCGGGTTTGTGCTTGGTGGCCTGTTCGGAGGGCACCAGCCGCACAGTAACTTAATAAAAGAATCTCATAGACTAGTAGACCAAAGAGCCTCGAGACTCAAAGAAATGCCAAGTCTGGTGGCACACACCTGTAATCCCAGCCCTTGGGAGGCTGAGGCAGGGGGATCATCACAAGTTCAAGGCCAGCCTGGGCTACATGATGAGACCCTGTCTCAAAATAAAAAATGAAATGAGGCTGAAGAACTCATCTCCTGGATTTAGTGTGTCTCAATGGAGTACCACTCTACCATAAAGAAGGATAAACTTGTAGGAAAACAGATGTTGCATTAGTTACTTTCTTGTTGCTGAGACACCATACTCAACACCCACAAGTTTAAAGCAAGAAGGTTTAACTGACTAGTCCACTAATCACACACCTGTGATTGCCTGAGGCTTTGGGGGACATCTAGATAGAAATACTAAAAGATGAACCTTGAAACCATAATGTTAAGAGAAGTAAATCAGACACACAAGCTTAAATGTGGCATGCCGTCCTTCCTCAGTCATCTGCCCACATCACCAAGTTATACAGCCAGCCCTTGGGGCAGGAGGAGTTCCACACCTCCACACCCTGCTTGGCGCTCCCATCCCCGGGTCAGGGCCAGCATGGGGAAGGGCACCAGACACATGCTGCAGTAGCAGTATACAGTTCCAATGTGCTCTTTGCTCAATTGTCCCTAGATTTAATACGTTGTATAAACATTGAATACAGTATTTATCAAGTCTAAGAAATTACCATTGGCACGTGACTATTAAACTCTAGGCTTTATATGGATTTCAGCAGTTTTTAAAATTAGTACATATTTGCAATACACAATGAATATATTCATCATGGGAAGCCCTTCCCCCCCATCCCTAGATTCCCTTCCCATTGCAAAAATTCTGCCTCTCACTGGGCGTGGTGGCACACACTGGTAATCCCAGAACTCGGGAGGCCGAGGCAAGAGGATCACCTTGAGTTCAAGGCCAGCCTGGGCTACTTAGTAACAGAAAAATAAGTACATAAAAAGATAAAGTTCTACCTCCTTGTTTCCCATCATCTGTCTGTATTTTGCTCTTTAAATTATTTGTACTTTGGGTTTCTCATATAGGAGAAACCAGGTGATATTTAACCTGGTCTGATTCTTTCGCTTAGTATTATGGTCTCAAGGTGCTTCCATCTTCCTACAGATGTCACCAGTTTTCTCATTAACACCATTTTGCTCTTCCGGGATCTAATCCAGGATACTACATTGCTTTTAGCTGCCACATCTCCTACTTTCTTCTGAGACAGTTCTTCAGTTTTATTTTGTTTCGTTTTTTAAGACTTTGATCATTTTGAAGAATACTTATCAAGTATTTTGTAGATTGTCCCCAGAGGGTTTGTCTGATGTTTTTCTCATGATTAGACTCACAGTTAAAACATTTTTTCTCGTCATATCAAAGATACATATTATCAGCATAACGACACCAATGATATAACCTGGTCACATGTTTAGGGAAGTATCTGCTAGGTCTCTACACTGGAAAGTTCCCTTTTAGAAAAAAAAATTTGTTGGTGGTGCTGGGGATCGAACTCAGAGCTTTGCACATGCTATATAAGTGCTGTACCATCATGCTGTACGCTCAGCCCCGAAACTTCCTGTTATAACCATTTACCGTTGTGTTAGTTAGCAGTGAGTCATTAAGTCCAGTTCACACTCAAGGGGAGGAGACTAAGTTCCACTTCATGGAATATTACTTCTTAAGTAAAAATGAATTTAAGGGGGCTGGGGATGTAGCTCAATGGTAGAGCGCTTGCCTAGCAACCATGAGGCCCTGGGTTTGATTCCCAGCACCCGCATGCACATGCACAAGAAATTAAGACTTTAGAAGTGTGTTTTCCAACACATTTCTTATTTCAATGTTCATTTATTCTACAGATATATGTTGAGCACCTTCTATAAGGACAGCAGGTCAGTGACCTAGATCCGGAAATACAGTTAAATTCCCACCATGTGGAAGATACATTCTAGCCCAATTCCAAACATGTTGTGTGTTTAAAAATGAACCACAAGTAAACAAACCCCATGAGTCCACAGGTCCAAGGAGGTAGGAAATGGGACCAAATGCAGAGGCAGGGTGAGCAGGGCACGGTCCCAACGCAGTAGTGCAAAACCTTAAGCAGGGATTATGGCACAATCCAGAGATGCAGCCAATGCCTGCGGCAGCTCATTGCAAGACCCAGCACATATTTGAACCGGGTGGCATCTAAGGGGATATTAGCTGTCCCAGACACATGCTAGGCACTTCATAGATACTGGTTAAATAAATGAGAGAAAGAATAACTACATTAAGGAAGCTCATTTCCCCCTTGCTCACTTTGGCACAACAAAACCTGTGAATACACTCAAATGCAATCAGAGGATCAAGAAGTTTGGTACTGGTGTGATGGTTAATCTTGATTTTCAAAATTATCGTCTTGGGAGCCGCCTAGAAGGTAAGTAAAGCACATTTCTGTGTGTGCTTGGTTGGGCCAAGGGTGCCTGACCTTGGAGACTGTATCTGGTCCCTGGCTCTTTCCTCTCCTGCTTGTCCCTGCTCTCTGCTTCCTGGTCATCACGAGGTGAGCTGCTGTCCTACGCCAGGCCCTTCTGGCTTGATGTTTCTGCCCTGGAGCCAGAGACCATGGACTGAAACCTCTGGAACCAGAAGCCAAAATAAACCCTTTCTCCTTTAAGTTTTGCGCATTAGGTATTTTGTCCCAACAACAGAAAGGTGATTAACACAACAGGGGAGTATGGCTGCCCCTTGTTCTGCCCCCAATGTTTCCCTCTCCATAGGCATCCCCAGGTAGCTGTTGCCACGTGAAGCTCACCCTCAGGAGGGGCTGCTCTCTGATCCACTCCCAGCCAGGCACAAGCATTGATTTGTCCCCTGATTTGAACAGGGTTCAGGAGGGCAGAGTTGTTCTGCAACCAAGCAGAAGTGTTTGCCTGGTCTTGGGCAAAGTCAGAGCTAACAGAAGGGAGTTTCATCTGTGTAGTAACAGGCAGCCCCTGGTTTCCCGAGATGACAATAATGCAGTAACTTACAGGATGCTAGCATGAATCTGACTGGAGTCCTGGGGGACAGCCGCTCACATCTACAGCCCTGTATACACAATCTTTCATGCCCTCCATAGTGTTTCTGCTCCCTAAGGCTGACTGGGGTAAAAAGCAAGGGTTCCCCTCTTGCCCCTGAAAAATGGTGGCACCCACTGCTGTTCCTTACTGTCTTAATTCCATGGCTCGGGAATTGAACCCAGGGCCGTAGCACACGCTGGGCAAGTGCTCTACCACAGAGCTGCACACCAGCCCTTCCTTGCTGTGCTTAAAGTTCTCTGAGGGAAAGGCTCTCTGAGGGCAGCCTGCACTGGAAAGATGAAGCTGTGGGGAACGCCCGTCCTCCTCCTCAGGTGCAAGAAATCGGCAACAAGCAGGTCCAAATGCCTCTCAGGGTCATGGAAAGCAGCATCCAGTCCTGCTGTTATTTTGCTGTGTGTCTTAAATCTCTCCCCTTGGACCTCCATTTCTGGGAAGACAGAATGACATGGAAGGCTTGGCTAATAGTGAAGACCGCTCATAGTTCTGGTTTCCCATCATTTTTATCAGCCTGGTGCCTTTATAGGGTCCCAAAGGTGCGGTACACAAGCAGGAGAGAAGGAGAGCCAGAAGAGAGCCGGGCACCCACGCCCCAGCCCGGGCCAGGTTTGTGAGAAGCTGCAGTGAACTGAACTGGTCAGAGGGTGGAGCTCTCCCTTTAGATGAGAAACAAATTACGCTGAGTTAACAAACTAATTCAGTATTACTGTCCAGCAAAGTGTGTCGCTGAACATATTAGGTAAATAATACCCCTGATATAGCAGTGCCCTCTGCCGGCCATGAGTGGCTTTGCTCATCTTTGAGGAGAAATTACTCTGAGCAGGACAATTTCATTTTGTCCAGAAGTAGGAAGAAGTCCTAGTTAAAACAAGGGATGACTCTAAAACCTGTGGTTTAACAGATTTGGATACCACGCTATTATAGATATAAATTATAGCCTTAGTAAAATTGTCGCATAAAAATACATCATTTTCCTCCAAACATGCAATGGCATTAAAGCAGGAGCAAACTCGATCGTTAGAGGGTGGGAGAATCTTGTCTTCTTAGGTACCATTCTAGTTCCTGAGTCCTGTGGACACTCTAGCCAAACCATAGAGGGTTTGAGGCCAAGGCCAAAGGATCACTCTGGAAAGACAGTGAACCTTGAGAGGTTCCAGTCAGCCGATGATGGGTCTTTGGTGGCCTGGCCTGCTGGCTGGCTGGGGAACAGCGTCTTGGCAGCTCCTTCTACAAGATGCACCCGTGTCCTGGCACAGCCAAACCTTCCAGCTCCAGGTCACACAGTCTGCACCATTTCCTGCTGAGCGTTCAAGCACCTTGCACTGTTCAAGGGTTTGTACAGAGCCACACACCTTTTTGTGCTGTTGTTGTTAATGGGGTCTTGCTATGTTGCACAGACTGGCCTTGAAGTGCTGGGCTCAAGCAATCCTGTTGCCCTGTGTCCCCTCCCACCACGAGCTGGTGGGTTACTATGGACCTGGAAGAACCGCACATCTTGACCCTTCTCCAAGTCCATCCCACTCTGTCTGGAACTTGAACTTTCAGCTGCTGTCATATTTTGCTATCTTTGGATGAATCTAATTTACCCTTTAAACTCAATGCTTCACACTTTTTCTTGCATTTCCTTCCATTCTACCCTACTCCTTCCAGGTAGTGCCGGGGCTTGGAAGTGCCCGGTGGCATTACTGGGGCAGGGAGCTTCTTATCGTGGAGACTTCTCTGGAGCAGTGGGACTTAGCCTGCTCAGAAGTGGAGCATCCTTTTAGGAGAGGTGCCTTAGACAGAATGCAGCAGGAACTGGCCTGTCCCTGCTCCCGGCATCCGACCCTTACGCAGCATCCACATCCGACTCATGACCCAACACCAGATGTGGGCTGGCGTCCGTGTAAGCAGGCAGGAGTTGCTTGGGGAACGCAGAGCCACCTCACTTTTCTATTCCTTCTCCTGCTCTTCTCCTCCCAGGGTCCTGCTGTCCTCCTTTTTGTGTCTTAGATGCAAATTGCCTTGGTTCACCCCTTTATTCCAAAGGTAGAGTTTTATTCTACTGTGCTCGTTAATCTTGGTTGTCAACTTGTTTGGCTTGTGGCTGCCCAGGAGACTGGTACAGCACATTCTGGGGGGTCTGCGTGGGTCATGGAGATAAAACCTTGGGGACTCTATCTGATCCTGACCTTGCCCTCTGGCGTTCTTCCTTTGCCCTCTGCTTCCCAGGTGCCATGAGTCGAGCACCCTTCCTCTGCTGGGCCTTTCCACCATAACGTTTCTGCCCTGGAGGGAGCCAACCAGGACCGAATCTCCCTGAAACTGTGAGCCAAATCAAATCCGTCCTCCTTTAAATTGTGGCTGTCGGGTATTTTGTTCGAGCAATGAAAAGATTAGCATTGCAGATGGTGATAAGACCCCTGCCCCCATCTCTCTCTCCCTGTCTCCCAATGGTGGCAAATTCTAAGGGTAAAAATAAAGCAGGCAAGGAGAAGAGGAAGCTGCCGGAGATGAAGGATGCAGTGCAGTTTTGTCTTTTTTTTTTTGGTGCTGGGGATCGAACTCAGGGCCTTGTGCTTGGAAGGCAAGCACTCTAACCACTGAGCTAAATCCCCAGCCCGCAGTGCAGTTTTGAACAAAGGCTTGATGCAGATGGAATAGCAAGCCATGCAGCTACCTCAGGGACGTGAGTAGATTGAAGAACTGTGGAACCCGATGTGTACACGGCTTTGAGACACTCGCAAGAAACAGAATACAAAGGGTTGGGGATGTAGCTCAGGAATAGAATGCCTGTCTTGCATGCATGAGGCCCTGGGTTCTATCCCCAGTACTGCAAATAATAACAACAACGAGGATATAAAATTAACAATACAAAATTAGGTAGCGCTGTGCTTGGGGGTAATGAAGGGCTGGAAGCTTACATTCCATTCGCTTGCTGGTATTGCTACCTCTACAAGAAGTACCTCAAGGTGGGAGGAGGTGACACAGGAGTACATGTGGGAATTCAGTTTTACTAGCTAGGATGGGAGCCACTGGAGGTTTGTGATCAGAGAAGTAGCATGATCTGATTGGATTTGGAAGGAATCCCTCTGGCTGCTATTTTGAGAACAGACTGGGGTGGGTCAAAGACAGAAGGAAGCAGGGAGCAGTTAGGAGCCAGCTGGAACAATCCAGGGGAGAGAGGAGGGTGGGTTGGCTGGGTTGGCAGCAGCAGAGGTGTGAGTTCTGGATGCACTCAGAGGATCATGGGATTTGCACTGGAAAGACGTAGTTTCATTAAAAGTGTGTGTGTGTGTGTGTGTGTGTGTGTGTGTGTGTGTGTGTAATTCTGTCTGGAAGGGATCTGGGCACAAGATAGCAAATTCTCGCACCTGGATTAGAGCCCCACGGGAGTGGCTGTGGGTGGAGGAGTGGTCTGAGGGCTGAGCCCTGAAGCCCTTTGATGTTTAAAAATCAGGGATGCTCGGCATGGTGGTGCACACCTGTAATCTCAGCACTTGGGAGGCTGAGGCAGGAGGCTGAGGCAGGGGGCTACCGAGAGTTTGAGGCCAGCCTGAAGTCAGGGAGAAGAAGTCAGGGAGAAGCTGTGTGTGCTGGTACATGCTTGTGATCCCAGCACTTGAGGAGGCTGAGGTGGAAGAATCAGGATTTTGAGCCCGCCCTAGGCAATTTAAGTGACTTAGAAAGACCTTGTCCCTCAAAAATAAAAAGGGGGTGGAGTGGGGTGAGGATTTAGCTCAGTGCAAAAGCCCTAGGTTCAATCCCCAGTGTTTAAAAAAAATCTCAGGGAAAAAAGTCATAAGTAAAACAAAACACAAAAAGATGATTCGGTGGGGGGAGGACCTGGCAGTGAGACGGGGAACCAAGAGGGCATGGTCTGCACACCAGGGGAACAAGTATGGAGGGGCTGCTGTAGTTTGGACCTTGAGTGTTCCCCAAAGCTCATGTGTTGAAGGCTTGGTCCCCAGCCTGTGTCCTGGTTGGTGGAACTTTCAAGAGGGGGGCCTCATGGGAGGAAGTAAGTAAGGTCACGGGGGCCTGGACTTGAAGGGGATTTTAGGACTCTTGCCCTTTGGTCCCTCTCTTTGTATCCAGGCTGCCATACAGTGAAAAGGCCTCCTCACCATGTTCTCTAGCCCCAGTGTACCATGCTGTCACGGTCCCAAAGCAGTGGGGCCAGGGGACAATGGACTGGGGCCTCTGAAATTGTAGCACAGAATCAACCTTTCCTCCTTATAAGTTCCTTACCTTAGTTATTTCCTCATAGTTACAGCAAACTAACTAAAGCAGAAATAATCAGGTCCTTCAAATGCTGCTGGTAGATCAAAGCAGAAGCACTGATCGCTGGCCACTGAATTTAACACCTTGGGACATTGCTGGCACTTGTGACGGGAATAGGAAGGCATATCAGTGCAGTCCAGACCTGAGTAGAGTGAAAAGCAGCCGCATTAGACCTTCGGCCGGAACAGTCTGTCACATTCTCACAGGACTTGTGGGCTCTGCCAACCTCCACGTCCTCCCCAGTCCTGAGAACAGATCTCAGACACCCGACCAGCACTTCACCCGCCGAAGCCACTAACCTGAAGGGCAGGACTCTGCAATCCCGTATGTTGGGAAAAGAGTCAAACAACAACAGAAAGGAGACAGGTATGTGGTGACTTGTTCCTGTAGTCCTGGCTCCTAGTCTGGAGGCCAAGGCAGAAGGATCGGTGAAGCCCAAGAGTTAGAGGCCATGGGCAACGTAGTGAGACCCCATCTCAAAAAAAAAGCAAGAAGGATAAAGAGAGCAAGCGACAACTTCACTTCAAACAAAATGAGTTATCCATTTTTAGCTGCAGCTGGCAGCAAGTAAATGCTGCCTTTAGATGTGAGTTAGCTATTACAAGAATGTATCCGTGGCCTCAGACAGAGGAGTGGGAAGCTAGATAAAATGGCATTGTGTCGATTTTTTGCAAAATAACTTTCTTCTTGCAGTGTTGGGGATTGAACCCAGGGCCTCACACACGCTAGGTCAGTGCTCTGCTACTGAGCTACACCCCCAGCCATTCTTATTTTTTTATTCTATTTTGAAACATGGTCTTGCTATGTAACCCAGGCTGGCCTTGAATATTGATATCCTCCTGCCTCAGCCTCCTAGAGTGCTGAGCTTACAGTATGTGCCACAACTCCCAGTATCTTCCAGCCTTTGTATGTCTGAAAAAAGCCTTTATGTCTCTTTCATTTATGAAAGTTATTTGTATTGGTTATAAAATTCTCCTTTGTAGGATTTACTTCTTTATTTTTATTCTATTTTTAATTCTTTAAAAATTTTGCTTTGCAGTTTTTCTTTCCTGTATTTTGTTCCAACAGGAGATCATCTGTTGTCTTTATTCTATACATGTTTCCTTTGGTTTATTTAAATTTTTCTTTTTATCATTGATTTGGAGCAATTTGATTGTGATGTTCCTTGCTGTCATTCTTGTTTTGTTTAGAGACGGGATCTCAGTATGTTACCCAGGCTGGCCTCAAACCCCTGGGCATGAACAGCCATCCTGTCCCGGGCTCCTGAGCAGCTAGGCCCACAGCTGTACCACTGTGCCCAGCTCGATCTTGTTTTCTGCAGGTTGCTTGTGCTTGGAGCGCCCGAACTTCTTGCACCTGCGGCTTTAGAGTTCTCATCAAATTTGAAAAAGTTTTGGCTGTTGTTCTTCAAATTTTCTTTTCTGTCTGGCTTCCCTCTCTATTCCCTGAAACTGATTTTTCTGGCTGATTTGACAGACTCAGGAAGCAATATATATTCCAAATGTACTAAAAAACAAGTGTAGAAAAAAGTATTTTAAAAAAGGATAGATCTGCAAAATGGGAAAGAAACCAAGAAATGGGTGGGAGGGAAGGTTAGGGGAAGGAGAAGTAAAAATAATTAAGATGTGTTATATACACGTGCCAGCTCCCCAGGAAGAATGTAATCACTAAGTACTGCAAACATGGACTAATGAAAAGCTTCTAAAAAGAATCTTAAACTAGGAATTAGAAAAACATAAGTACTATACAAACACAAAAGAGAGAAAAGATGAAAAATAATGGATACATTTGAAAGCAGAAAATGTTTAAGCATTTATAAGTGATACGTAAATTTCTTCATGTATATACACACATGCATTCTTAAGAAGTCAAGAAATTATAAGGGGAGGAAGATATTTGTGACACATATGACATAAGACTGATTAGCTTAATACAGAAGAGAATGCTTATAAATAAAAAAGAAATATTTAAAGAGAAAGAAATGAACAAAGGATAGAAAGGTAGGATACGGGGGATTAAATGGTTAAGAAATAACGTGTAGATTTCCTCCACCTTACTGATAAAAATACCCCAAATTATATGTACCATTTTCACCAGCAAATTGGCAAAACCTGAAACCCTGGAAATGACTTTCCCCTCGTAAGTGTGTGTGTGTGATGGGGTAAAAACATATGCGTACTCACATATCGTATAATTAAATATTTAAGTCATAAACCAAGCAAAACAAGCTCTCTTGCTTTCATAAATGCACCTTGACAACCATCCGAAAGGCCAGGGTCGAGTTTAGATCCCCAGAGTCCCCAGACTTCTCCCCCAGATCCAGGTAGGAGGAGCACACGCAGCCCACAGCCCCTCGTCAAGGCCTAGCTGTGGCCTGCTTCCTTTCCGTGTGTGTGGCCGCAGAAGTAGGCTGGAGGCTTGTCAGGAAAGGACTTCTGGGGCCCTAATGCTGGGAGCACAATCCAGTAGGCAGGCACGTTCCCCTGACCCCGTACAGCCTGCGGCCTGTAGGGAGGGGCACACAGCAGGAGAGAGACAAACGGGGTTTCCTACAGCTTGGGGCCTGGGTCTGGGGTGGTCCTAAGTGTAGGGAAACAGGCACGTTCATATACGAGTGGTTTCAAATAAAATTTGGGGAGAGAGTTCTTTGGCAGTATCTTCCAAAATTCAACCTGACAGCTCTGCTTTTAGTAACATATTATCTAGACTTGTACAAATGCCCAGTGCTGTGTATAATTACGTTCACTATAACATAGTATTATCAAAAAGCTGTGAATGATATAAATAGCCACCAAATGGTGAATGGGTCCCCTTCCTGCTGCTGTCTCTATGAGGACCTCATTCCTTCGGGGTTCAAACACTCAGCTTTCTGGAGGTGGCCACCCTCTCACAGGATCCTCATGCTGTACCAGCCAAGCTGGCCAGATGGGGACTCTGGGGGACTGGCTGGCTTTGCTATTGAGAACTTATTCTAGACAATTAGATTGCTAATAAAGGTTACTAAGAAAATAGGATAAAAATGAACAATTCTATTTCCCCTCACTTTCCTGCTCAAATGGAGCCCTTCTGCCCCCCTGCATCCTTCCAGGTGGGGACTGTCCCATCTGCTTGAGTGATGTCACCCTTGCTCCTGACTCAACACGTGTCATTTAACAAGACAGACCCCATTTCCTCACCCATTATGTTTTCCCTCGGTCCGGGCTGCCAAAAAACTTGGAGTTAATTATGCCAAGATTGTAAAAACAATGTAAATCTCACAATGATGCTAACATTGTCTCTCATCTCCTCTAAATCCTAATGCCTATTTTTTTTGTCTTTATATTACAGTGCTGGAGGCCAAGCACTCTATCACCAAGGTACTCCCCCACCACATCCATCCTAAGGGCTATTTTCTATGCGATTACTGTGAACTGGGTGACTGTCATTTACCATCCAAATGGAACCCTTCTCAGAGTGAAAGAGGACACGATTAATAATTTGCCAGAGTGGAGTGGGGGGCTGGGGATTTAGCTCAGTGGTTAGAGTGCTTGCCTTGCAAGAGGAAGGCCCCGAGTTCAATCTCCAGCACCAAAAATAAAGTAAAATAATAATTTGCCTGGGGCAGGTGTAAAGAAAGACTGCCTCATGCAAACTGAGGATGGGCACCCTGCTGATAATTGGAAACAGGCTCGGCAGGAATCAGACGCAAGCAAATAACGCTCGATTTAGTCTTGTTGGTGCAGGAGTTTGGGTCCCATCAAACTCAGTAAAACCAGGCAGAGCTGAGGATACAGGATTAACGATAAACAGCAACAAAGGTGCTGACGGTGTCCACGTGACCCGGGGGGAAGGACAGGAGCGCGCTCCGGTCCTGCAGCCCGTGCCCCTTCACTTGCCGAAGTTTCAGCCTCCGCAGCGCTGCACGGTCGCGCTCTCTACAGGGTCGCCTGCTCGCGCCCTGCTGAGCCTTCCCCTGCGCTAGGCCAGGACTGAGCTCCCCGCCGTCCCCGGCCACCCGCGGCTGGGCTGCAGGCCACCGCGGGGCTGGACAGATCCCCGGGGGCTCACAGGCAGGAGGAAGCCTCCGTAGCACTTCCAAAAGCCAACACTAGAAGGCGCGCCTCTCCGACATTAGACCGGGCTCCGCCGAGGACCGGCTCCTGCCGAGGTGCATTGTGGGAGGCGGGCCCGGAGGGGCAGCGCCTGGCCCGCGCGCGCTCCGGCCGGGACGGTGCAGCTCGGGGTACCTGCCCGGCGCGGCGTGAGCCCTGCAGGGAGAGAAAACCCGGCAGTGACACCGAAAGGCTCCTGCTGCCCGTTTCTGCGGTGACCCGGGCTTCGGCGGCGTGACCCGCCGCAGCTGGACGCCGCTCGGGTGGCTGCCGGCGGAGGGCCGCGCATGTCCGGCACGCTGAAGACGCGAGGGGACACTCGTCGCCTTGGCCACACGGAGCGCTAACGTACAGCTAACTGCCACCACTTGGTGTGGACCGAGGAAACCTCGGGGTGCTCTGGGGTGAACCTCTGACCTCTGTCCCGAGGACGAGAACTGCTCCCGGGGCGTGGAGGGAGTGCTGGCGTGCCATGCTGGGTTGCTTTTTTGGTGAGGTAGCAGAATGTGGTACAGAGCATGTGGCGGGGGAGGTCGCTCACCTCGTGGAGACCCTGGAAAAGACAGTGCAGGTTCTGGGGTTCCAACATCCTCTTTGAGGCCACGCCCACAGTGACCTAACTTCCTCTCATGAGGCCCACCTCTTCCCATTAGCACCGCAGACTGGGGACCAGATCTTCACCACACGGGCCTTTGGGGACACCCCAGGTCCAAACTCTTGCGCCGCTGCTGAGGATCCCTGTAGCGCCCTCACCGTGTCTCCCCTGCCTGGCTCCTGATGCCAGTCTTCTAGCACGAGATCAAGTGGGGCCACCGGGTCCGCTATCAAAGAGACACGAAAGGACGGCAGCGACCGGCTGTGCTCCGCTGCCCTCGTGTCAAGCTGTGGTCCGTTCTGTCTGCAGAGCGTAGCTTCTTCCTTTCCTTCAAACACCCTTTTCTCTCTGAGCGTTTGTTTTGTGCTTCTTCTTTTCTTCTGTTCTTATTTTTGCCCTAAGCTTCCACATTCACCAATTGTCCTGACCAATTCATCGAACGGGACAAATAAGCTCTCCCAGAAAATACTGCCGGCTCCTATGCCATCCGAAAACACAACCACTATGGAAATCACTGTGGAGGTTCCTCAGAAAGCTAAAACTAGGAACTCCATTTGAGCCAGCTGTTCCCCTTCCTAGTATCTTCCTGAAAGAGTTAAAGACGTTGTATTACAGTGACACATGCACACCCATATTTGTAAGCAGCGAAACCCTTAATAGCTAAATTTTGGAAGTGGCCTGTATGTCCATCAACAGATGAATGGATAAAGAAAATATAGTATTTACACACAGTGGAGTACTGCTTTGCCATAAAAAGGGATAAAGTTGAGTCTTTTGTAGGAAAGTAGATGCACCTAGGGACCCTAATGTTAAGTGAAATAAATCATATAAACAAGCTTAAATACCACATGTTTTTTCCTACCTGAGAAACTCAAAGTAGAAATAAAGAACAAAATGGTAGATAATAGGAAATGGAGAGCTTGATCTTTTTCAAATAGAAGGGGAGCAAGCGATGGAGGGACCCAAATAGAAGGGGACCTAGTGAGGGAAAGGGATGAAAAAAGAATCAAGCTATTCTGTACAT
This sequence comes from Hystrix cristata, assembly GCA_004026905.1. NCBI lineage: Eukaryota > Metazoa > Chordata > Mammalia > Rodentia > Hystricidae > Hystrix > Hystrix cristata. The sequence goes on from PVJO010016540.1 coordinate 37,847, forward strand.
GTCCCAACTCCCCACAAAGAATGTAATCATTATGTACTGCAAACATGGACTAATAAAAATGAAAATTGAAGAAAAAAATAAAAATACCAAGACAGGCAAATAAATAAATAAAGGAATACCATGTAAACCAGATGCAGCGGCACACACCTGTAACCTCAGATCCTCAGGAGACCAAGGCAGGAGGATGGCAAGTTCAAGGCCTGTCTGTGCAACTAAATGAGAGCCTGTCTCACACGCACGCACACACACACACACACACACACACAAGAAATTAAAAGGCTAAAAGTGTAGCTCAGTATTCACTCATATCAATTCCCAGTGCTGAAAAGAAAAATCCTTGTAAATAGTGATTTCTTTCACTTAGCATAAAACTTTTGAAATTAATCTGCTATTATAACATCCCTATTTTGTTATTTTTTTTGTCACCGAGTGGTATTCCATTGTACAGGCTTATCAAAACTTGTTTTATCTATTCACCAATAGATATTGATAGATAGGTGAGTTGTTTCCAGTTTGGGCGCATACAGATGCAGTTGCCAGGACCATTTGCACAACAGATCTTTAAGGGGATGCATGCTTTTATTTCTCTTTGGAATGGAATTGCTGGATTTTGCAGTTTATGTGTGTTTATAAAAAAAATTGTCATACTTTTTTCCAAAGTAGATGTACTATTCTGCATTTGCACCAGCAACCCACGTGATCCTGGCATTTCACACCCTCACTAATACTTGGTCAGTCCTTTTCATTTTAACCAGTCCAGTTTGTGAGTGTGTGTGTGTGTGTGTTTGTGTATGTTTCATTTTGTGGCACTGGGGATTGAACCCAGGGCCTTCAACTGAGTTACATCTCCAGCTCTTTTTTTACTTTTTAATTTCAAGACCACATCTTGTTAAATTACTAAATTGCCCAGGCTGGGCTCAAACTTGCAACCCCCCTGCCTCAGCCTCCCTGTACTGGTGTGTGCCATTTCATGTTTATTTTTCTAAGGATTAATGGTGGTGAGCATTTTTCATGTGATTTTTAGCCATTTGTACATCTTCTTTGATCAAGTGTCTAGTCAAATCTTTTGTTCATTTCTTTAATCAAATAATTTGTCTTCTTGTTACTGAATTGTAAAAGTTCTTTACTTAAACTACAAACAAGTTTTTGATCAGATAGTTTATAAGTATTTTCCTCCCAGGCCATGGCTTAGCCTTTTGTTTTCTTAACAATGCCTTTTAGAGAACTTTTTAAGAAATTTAATGAAAGCCAAAAAAAAAAATTAATGAAAGCCAATTGGTCATTTCTCTTTTATGGTTCTCTCTCTCTCTCTCTCTCTCTCTCTCTCTCTCAAATTTTACCTGACTCAAGGTTACAAAGATTTTTTTCTAGGTTTTCTATTAAAGTTTTTAGAGTTTTAGCTCTTATAGTCCGGTCTGTGACCCATTTCTAGTTGATTTTTGGGTGCAGTAAGGATGAAGGTTTTTAAAAATAGATACCTGTAGATATTTGTTAAGAATACTGTTAGCTATCCTCCCCTCCTCCCAGGATTATCCTAGCACATTAGCAAAACTCTACCGTACATTCAGGAATCTACTTCAGGACTTGTTTTTTTCCTTGATCTCTATATCTATTCTTTATGCTATGACCACACTTTGTTGATTACTGAGCTTTGTACTACATTGTGAAATCAGATTGTACAAGTTCTCCAACTTCATTGTTCTTTTTTGAAGTTGTTTTAATTTTCAATTATTTGCAAATCCATATAAATTTTAATTAGCTTACCAAATTTAATAGCAAAAACAACAACACCTGTTGCAATTTTAATTGGGTTGAACCTGTAGAATGATTTGGGGAGAAGTGACTTCTTTTGTTATTATTTTGACTCCTTTGTTATTGTCAGTGTGATACATCCTTTCCTATCCTTTTAGTTTTAACCCGTGCATGTCTTCAAATTTGAAAATTCTGTTGTTTTTTTAGGTAGCATAGAGTGAAGTCTTACTTTTCAAATACAATCAATAATCTTTGTATATTCATTGGCAAATTGAATTATCATTTCATACAATTTCGTATATAAGTTGGTACAATAGAATCATTAAATGTCCTCAATCTAAAAGAAAATGGGACGAGATAAAAAGAACAGGCGGCGGCGGCGGCTGGGGCAGCAGCGCATAAAGGGGCCGCCGCCGGGTGATGCGGTGAAGCGCTGCGGCAGGCCCAGAAGCTCTGCGGGCCGGGCCCTCAGCCTGTCCTGCCGGACCCGCGCTCTTCGAACCTCCCATCAGACCCGCGACCCCCCAGGCGGTCTCGGGGCCCCTAGTCCCTTCCCCGTCCCGCCCCCGCCCCCGTCCCCGCCCTGGGGGGGCCGCCGCCACCCGCCTCCCACCATGGCTTTGAAGAGAATCCACAAGGAATTGAATGACCTGGCACGGACCCGCCAGCACCGTGTTGGCAAGCTACAATAATGGGGCCAAATGACAGTCCCTATCAGGGTGGAGTATTTTTCTTGACAATTCATTTCCCAACAGACTACCCCTTCAAACCACCTAAGGCTGCATTTACAACAAGAATTTATCATCCAAATATTAACAGTAATGGCAGCATTTGTCTTGATATTCTACGGTCACAGTGGTCTCCAGCACTAACTATTTCAAAAGTACTCTTGTCCATCTGTTCTCTGTTGTGTGATCCCAATCCAGATGATCCTTTAGTGCCTGAGATTGCTCGGATCTACAAAACAGATAGAGAAAAGTGCAACAGAATAGCTCGGGAATGGACTCAGAAGTATGCGATGTAATTAAAGAAATTATTGGATAACCTCAAAAATAAAGATAGGGGAACTCTGAAAAAAAAAAGAAAAAGAAAAAGAACAGAGGAGATAGAAGAAAACAAACAGTAAGTCCCTAGATTTAAACCTGATCTATGCTGTATTAATTTTTGGTTGACAAACTTGTTTATTACAGAAGTTTAAAGACTCAAGTTCATTGTTTCTGGCTTGCATAGTTCATGATGACAAATCTGTTATTACTTTATCTTTGTTCCTCTGGTTTTTTTTTTATGTTTTTCTTTTTCTGAGTTCCTCAATGCCTTTAATTTTCATCAGATTACCAATGATGCCTTCAGTAAGTGATTTTTCTTTGTGTTCATCTTTCTTCTGCTTTTCTCTGCTTATTGACTCTGTGGCTTGGTCTTTTATTTTTGTTTTTCTCTTTCATTGACTTTGGAAAATTCTCAGCTTTATCGCTTCAAATATTTCTTCTTCCCATGTTTCTGTCTTTACTTCTTTGTGGGCCCTTGTGACACCCACTACACCATTTAATATTGTCCCGGAGCTCTTGGATGTGCATCTTCATGCTCACCTCTTATTTCTCTTTGTGTTTTCCAGATATATCTTTAAGCTCACTGATTCTGTCTTTGGTATCAATTCAGATGTTGATAAGACCGTCAGAGTCATTTCTAACTTTGTTGTTTTTCATGTGTGATATTTCCACTCAACTCTTTTGTTTTTTTTGTTTGTTTGTTTGTTTGTTTTTTATTTTTTGGTGCTGGGGATCAAACTTGGGCCCTTGTGCTTGCAAGGCAAGCACTTTAACCACTGAGCTAAATCCCCAGCCCTTCACTCAACTCTTTTGAACAGTTTCCATCTCTGTGCTGAAATCTCTTATTTATGTATGTTGTACAACTTTTCCAATAATTATTTTAATATATTAATTATGATTATTCTAGTGGTTTTCTATTGCTGTTCTAAAATATTACTGCAAACTTACTGGCTTGAAACAACATAAATGTGTTATTTTAAGTTCAGACTCAGAAAGACAAATATTGCATGTTTTTCC